>ML102367.1:0-50262 GCA_003697995.1 Taxidea taxus jeffersonii | reverse complement strand
ATATATTATTTTATATTTTATATTATATATAAAATATATATTATTTTATATTATATAATATATATTATATATATTATATTATTATATATATTATTATATAAAAATAATAAAAATAAAATAAATAAAAATAATATATATATTATTTTTGGTATAATTCTAAATGGAATTATTTCCTTAATTTCTGATATTTCATTATTTATGCATTGAAGTACAGGATTAGTAGAATCAATGGAAACAAATGATTCTATAGGGTTTGTTATAAGGAGATGAGAAAAGCATAGGGGAATTATGTTGGGATAACATGTGGCTGTTATATTAAAAAGAAGATATTCACATATGTCTTAGAAATAGAGTAAACCTAGCAAAGAAAAATATATCATTGTAACAATTGGCTCCTTACATTTCCTATATATATAGCATATCCATTTTAATATTTTATTAATATTTCAAACTCAAAATACTTAGAACTAAATTTATCAATTTTTCTCCTTCATTTTTTCTTATTTCCAAAATTAGAACAGGATTAGAATCTTCCATTGATAGGAAAATATTAAATGTTCTCAGAAATTTTGTGCAAATAACTGATTAAACATATATCTAAAAATATATAACTATAATGCTTTATTTGTTAAAATGGAGGTCCATACTCATATTTGTGAAATTTTGCAAGATCTCTAGGATTAAAATTTGTGGCCTTTAATATAATAAACCGGAAGAAAAAATTGAGTGGAGCAGAATTATCTGTATTATCACCTTTTAATAAATACTGAAAAAAAAATCTCAATGATCACATGTGTCTGTGTGGCCAATTATGTTGGTACTAAGTCATGCTACTTTAATTCTCCTGAGCTAATAATAAGAGCATTGAGTTAAATATTCTACTTTTGTAATACATTCAGTCACAGTAAAGGAAAAAAAGGATGCCCTGTTCAGAAAACTGTATAGTTCAGGTGTAGAAAAGAAATGGGAGAATTGAAGTATACTGTGTCACACAACCATAGAAACCTCCAGAATTAAGAGCTCATGATGAAATACCTATTATCAGTTATGTCAGCAGCAGTGATTTTCAAATGTTATTCATCATATTAATACTGTTAATTTGAATTCTAAGATTTTTATTCATATTTGACATATACACTTGATTTGATACACTATTCTTCAAAAGCTAGAAGCATTAAATATTGCATTTATGCATATTAAAGTAATATTATAAGAAAATAGTCAACACTGGTTGTTCACATATTATTCAGGTTTGAGAAACACTGCTATAATAGAACTGCTGAGTGTATAAAGAGTATATATTAATCCTTAATGAAGCCCCAAGTGCAAGAAGTAGAGCCAATCTATCTAAAGTTTTCTCCCCACTAGAACATTTCATAAGACCCATCATTCATCCTCAGGGTTTTTCTAACACATAAGATATATTTCCCGGTGTTGCATCTATAGTCACTGCTTACTCTCTTGACCCAAATTGCTCTCTCATCCCATTCTCATTGCCTTTTACTTGACTAAATATCTCAACTAACAGCTTCTCTCCACTCTTAACTTACTGTAATATATATTCTTCTGAAAGTATTATTTGTCACTTGACACATTTTACTAAGTCATATATATCAGTGTATCATATATCATTCATATATAGATAATATTTGTATATGTCATATACATATCATTACATACAATATTTTCTGGGATCCCCCAAAATCTATAAGTTCCTTGAAGGACTGCATAGTGCCTTTTAAATAGAGGGTGCACCATAAACATTATTTTAAATGCACACAGAGTAAGAATCTACCCAGTGTCAGTCTATGCCAAATCTCCATTATAGAAGCATATGACCATCTAAAAGGGAGACGTATATTTGGGCATCAAAAAGGAAAATCTTCAAAGAAAGTCTTATCATCCCCCACCCCTTTGCATAACACATTATTCAGTCCCTACACAATGAAGGATCTATTCTTTATTAAGGGTTAATAGACACACATTTTTTTTTGTCTGTCTCCCTTCATTTAAGCATAATGTTTTTTAATGTTCATCCATGTTATAGCAGGTCTTGGTACTCAATTCCTTTTTATGGCTGTATAATGAACAATATCTCACTGTATAGATAGATCAAATTTCATTTACCCACTTGTCATTTGATAGACATTTAGGTTATTTTCACTTTTGGATATTATGAATAATGCTGCTATAAACAATTTTGCAGAAGTTATTTTTCATGGACATGTTTTAAATCTCTTGGACATATACTTAAGACCAGAATTGTTGGATCAAATAAATTCTGTGCTTAAAATTTTTGAGAAAAAGCCGAAAAGTTTTCCAAGTGGCTGGTCCATTTTATATTTCAATAAGGAGTGTATGAGATTTCCATTCACTTTATGTTCTAGCTAGCACTTATTATTGTTTCTTTTAAGTTATTACTATGGCCATTATAGTGGGATGAAGTGGTATCTCTTTATGGTTTGACTTACATTTCTTTAATGATGTTTAGCATGTATTCATCTGCTCCTTGGTCATCTGTATATCTTTCTTGGTAAAGGAAAAAATACATTCTGCATTTTTAATTAGGTTGTCTTTTAATTGTTAAATTATAAGAATTCTTTAAGTATTCTGGATACCAGACTCTCACCCAATACATAATTTGCAAAATTTTCTCCCATCTCTTGTGGATTATCTTTTCAAAAACTTCCTTGAGAGTGTCCTTTGAAATACAAATTATATTTATCAGCTTTTGTTGGTTTGAGCTTTTTGTGTCATGTCTGAGAAACCACTGCTTAATTCAAAGTCACAAGGATTTACACCTATTTTTTCTTCTTAGAATTTTATAATTTTAGCTCTTAGATTTAGACTGTTCATTAATATTAAAATTTGCATATGGTGTAAAGTAGGCACCCAAATTACAGTTGAAAAGCTAGTTCTCCCAATACCATTTGTTAAAAAAAAAACAACAACAACACTTGATTTAATGAATCATCTCAGCACTTCTGTTGAAAATCAACTGGCCATAGATGTATACAACTTTATTTCTAGATTCTCAATTCTACTTCATTGAACTATGTGTTTATCTTTATGCTAGGAGAACAAAATTTTCATTACTATGGCTTTGTAGTGTTTTGAAATAAGGAAGTATTAGTCGTCAAATGTGGTTGTTCAAGTTTCTTTAGCTATTCTGTATTATGTGAATTTTCATATGAATTTCTGGATCACCCTGCCAGTTTTTACAAAGAGGCCAAATGAAATTCTGATAGAGATTGCAATTAATCTATAGATCAATTTGGGTGTATTACCTTTTTGACAACAGCAACTCCATGAACATGAACATGGGATATCTTTACACTTACTTAGATCTTAATTTTTTGCCCATGTTTTGTAATTTTCAGCATAGAAATCTTATACTTTATTAAGTGTATTCCTAAATAATTTATTGGTTTTGATATTATTTTAAATTAAATTATTCTAATTTTATTTTCAGTGGATTATTCATTGCCAGTGTATAGAAATACAATTAACTTTAAAAAAAAAGATTTCCTTATTTATTAGAGAGCATGCATGGGTGGGGGAGGGGCAGAAGGTGAGGGAGAGGAGAGAGAGAATCTCAAGAAAACTCCCCACTGAGCACAGGATCCCAAGATCATGACAATAGCCAAAAACCAACAGTCAGATGCTTAACCAATTGAGCTACCCAGGTGCTCCAGAAATATAATTAACTTTCATATCTTGTATTGTTCAAACTTGCAGTATTCATTAGTTCTAATTATGTGTATTTATGTGAATTTATTAACAATTTCAATATATAATATCATGTAATTTGGAAAAAGACATAATTCTACTTTTTCCTTTTCAACCTGAATGATTTTTTCTTTTTTTCTTTTCCTTCCCAGTTGCCCTGGGTAGAATCTTCAGTACAATCTCGAGTATGGTAGTGATAGCAGATATCTTTACTTGTTTCAAATTATAGAGGGAAAGCTTATAGTCTTTTATCATTATGACTCTGTTGTTTGTTTTTTGTAGATGACCTCTATTAGATTGAGAATGTTCCTTTATATTCCTAGTTCAGTGAGTGTGTGCATTTAATCATCAAAGAGTGTTAGACTTTGTTAAATGCTTTATCTTTTAATATATTAATATGTATAGTACAATGATTATTTTTGTGTGTTGAACTACCCTAGTATTACTTACATAAATCCTAGTAAGTCATGTTGCATAACCCCTTTATGTATAACTGAATTTGGTTTATTATTTTGAGGATTTTTGTGTTTATATTCATAAGAGATAATCTGTAGTTTTCTTTATAATGTCTTTATCTGGTTTTAGTTAACAGTAATATTTATACCATGTTATGGGTTTTCTTCTCTTGATTTTTTGTAAGCATTTGTGAAGGATTATTATTATTCTTAAATAGTTGGTAGGATTCACTAGAGAAGAAATTTAGTCATGAGATTTTCTTTGTGGAAATTATTTTATTAATTCAACTTCTGTATTTCCTGTAGCTCTATTCAGATTTTCTATTTTTTAGTTGATTTCTGTAGTTTTTGTCTCTAAGAATCTATCCATTTTATCTAAATAATGTAATTTTTAGCATATAATTGTTCATCATATCTCTAACAATACTTTTTATTTCCATAACCTCCTTTATTTAATTTGTGAGTTTAGGAAAATGTGTCTTCTCACATCTTTGCTTGCCTTGTCAATTTGTTGATGTTTTAAATTTCTGAAAGCTAAGTGGTTTTGTTGCTATTCTGTATTATTTCTATTCTTTTTTTAAAATTTTTTTAAATTTTATTTTTTTATTTACTTGATAGAGATCACAAGTAGGCAGAGAAGCAGGCAGAGAGAGAGGAGGAAGCAGGCTCCCCGCTAAGCAGAGAGCCCGATGCAGGGCTTGATCCCAGGACCCTGAGATCATGACCTGAGCCGAAGGCAGAGGCTTAACCCACTAAGCCACCCAGGTGCCCCTGTATTATTTCTATTCTATAATATGTGTATTTCTGTTCTAATACTTATTTTTCTAATTTCTTTATGTGGAAATTGCATTATTTGAAAATATTCTTATGTGTTTAGAATTATAATTTTTTTCTGCAACCATAAATGTAAATGCATATTATACATTTTAATACAGTTTTGTTTTCATTCATTTGCACTTATTTTCTAATTTTCCTTGTGATTTATTTTTTACATTGGTTACATTGTTGCTTAAATTTCACATTATTTTGACTTTCTTAAACTTCCTTCCAACTTCATTCATTGGTGACGAGAGAACATATTTTGTATAATTTATACCCCTTTAAATGTATTGAAATTGTTTTATGGCCTCACAATGTCTATTTTGGTGAACATTCCAAGGGCACTTAAAATGAGTATGTATTCTGCTGCTGTGGAATGGTGTGCCAATCTGTCTTTTAATTGCATTGTTTAATTCATTCACAGGACACAGGTAGAATTTATGTCTCTCATTTTGTTATTGACTTTTATATATCTTATGTATTTTTCTATTTCTTTATTCCTCCATTACTGTCCTTTTTGATAAATTGATATTTTCTAGTCTACCAATTTAACACAGTTGTCATATCTTTTACTATATATTTTGTGTATGCTCAGTGATTGCTTGAAATGATTATAATCTAGTTTAGATTAATAGCAACTAAATTTCAATGGGACAGAAAAATCTATTCCAATACAGCTTCATTCCCTCTTTCCTTTGTACTTTTATGTTAATATATATTACATCTTTATACCCTATATTTCTATAAACATATATCTGATTATACTTTTATGCAGTTGTCTTTGAAATCAGATAGGAAGAAAGAGCAATTACAAAAAATCAATTACACTATTGTTTATTTATCTTTATTAGTTTCTTTATTTAAGCAAATTTGAGATACTGTTTAGTGTCTTTTTGTTTCAACCTAAAGGAGCCCCTATATGATATCTTATGTAGAAGATTTAGGGAATATTTTTCATAGTTTTTGTTTTGGTGGGTCTTAATTGCTCCCTCATTTTTAAAAAAAATATTTGTTTGGATATAGAATTCTTGGTCTGCAGGTTTTTATTTTTATCTATCAAATTTTGAATATGTCATCTCACTGCTTCTGGCTTCCATAATTTCTGACAAGAAATCAGTTGTAAATCTTATTGAGGAGCTCCTGAATGGGAGGAGTCATTTCTCTGTGCTTTCAGGATTCTATGTCCTCTCTTTTGATGTTTGATTATAAAGTGTCTAGTTATGGATCTCTTTGAATTTATCCTAATCACAGGTCACTGAATATCATAGATGTATAGATTAATATTTGTCACTAAATTTTGTAAATTTTCAGAAAAATTTTCAAGTATTGTTTTTTGTCCATCCCTTTCTTTCTTCTCCTTCTGGAACTCCCATTGTACTAGCATATTGGTACACTTAATTTTCATAGAACTCTGGGGCTTTATTAATTTTCATTAAAAAGAAATACTTCCGGGGCACCTGGGTGGCTCAGTGGGTTAAAGCCGCTGCCTTCGGCTCGGGTCATGATCCCAGGGTCGTGGGATCGAGCCCCGCATCGGGCTCTCTGCTCTGTGGACAGCCTGCTTCCTCCTCTCTCTCTGCCTACTTGTGATTTCTGTCTATCAAATAAATAAATAAAATCTTTAAAAAAAAAAAAAAAAAAAAGAAATACTTCCACAGACTGGATAAAATCAATTGACTCTTCCCTCTACCTATGTAGCACTGCTACTATGATGTCAAATGAAACTTTAAATTTAATTATGGTAGTTTTCAACTTTAGAATTTCTTTTGGTTCTGTTTTGTAGTTTTTGTTTTCTGTAATATTATCTATTTGGTGAAATATTAGTCCCATATCTGCCTTAAGTTTTTAGGCTATTTCCTTCTGTTCTTTGGATATGATCAAAATAGTTGATTTAAATCTTTGTCTATTTAGAAAAACATCTGGATTTCCTCAGGGACAGTTTATATTGACTCCTTTTTTTTTTTTTTTTTTTACTTTTTTTTGTTTTTTTTTTTTTTTTGCCACATATGGGAAATCATATCCTGTTTCTTTCAATGACATCATCTCCTTTTGAAAATGAGGTTAAGTAGTTTTCCTTGAATAAATAAGCCTCAGATTCTGGTAAGTCTTTGGTTAATTTCCAGAGTCCTAAAAAGGTGACTCTAACAAATATCTTTCCATTGTTCTTGCTGTTTTTACAGATGACAAGAATTTTTGAGGTCCTTACTTTGCCATTCACTGACATCATTCCCAAAATATCATTATAATTAAATTTAAATACCTTTAGTCTGGATTCACTAATGGAATTTCCACTATTTCCTATTTCCATATGCCTAACACTCTATTCATACTCTTTGACCTGTGTATGAAGACTTTGAGTGTGCAGCCCTTTATATCAATTAATGTCTTTGGAATTTCTAGGTCAAATGTGGAATTATTATTTTGGTAATTTATAACCCAAAGAATTATAAAGATCACCACCTAATCACACACCTACTAAACTTTAATACTATATTATGTTTACATCTTTGCTAATTTGAAACTTTAAAATGCTCTCATGCTTGCTTAACTTTGCATTTTTTACAAAAGATTGGACTCCATGTATTAATTTCTGATCTGTGTTTCTGCTTGTGTTAATTGCTTAGTCATCTAGTTTGCCCTTTTCGGCCACAGTTTAATTTGTATTTAGTTGTATTCTATTGAATTACAAAAAGCAAATTACCGACTGTGTTAAAGGGAAATCCACTGAATGACTGTGCAGAGAAATATTTAAGAAACTTCAAGCTAGACTTCTTATGAACCTGAATTTTATATAGTGTTTGGCATACTATATTTTTTAATATGCAAGCAGGTCTAATGCCCCATCAGTAGCAGATTGTTCTATTCATGACCTAGTACTTTCACTGTTTATTACTATATCCATATTTTTTCTTCTTTGTATTCTATTAATCTCTATAGCACACTTAAGCTTAAGGCTTCTGTTTTATCATGGATTCTATTGTTTCTGTTTGCTGTTCTTTCATTTTGTGTTATTCTCTGCAACTGCTTATTTATTCCATTCAGTTGATATTCAAACAACCAAGAGAGATTTTTAATTGGGCAAGACTATAACAACCCATTATGAATCCTGTCAGTTGCATAAAGCTTTCATACTTTTCCACTTCATAAGTTATTGGCCATTATAAATAGCTGAATTTGTTAATGTGTCCATCTAGCTAGTTTTTGTAAAATTGACATGGTAAAGTTTAGTTATAAAAGCAAAAGGAAACTGCAAAATATGAGTAATGAGCAAACTGATAAACTAAGAGCTTTTGTAAGATTCCATCTTTCATAGCACATCTAATAAAGAACTCATTTGCTTGAGAAAATATACATTCTCTCAAATTTATACTCCTTTATTTTGTATTCTTTTATTTTTTTCCAGGCTCACCTAACCCCCCATCCCTTTCTCCTCCAAAACTCTCAGTTTGTTTCTCAGAGTCCACAGTCTATCATGGCTCATCTCCCCCTCTGATTTCCCCCAATTCACTTTTCCTTTCCTTCTAATGTCCTCCATGTTATTCCTTATGCTCGACAAGTGAAACCATATAATAACTGACTCTCTCCTTGACTTATTTCACTCAGTGTAATCTTCTTCAGTCCTGTCCATGTTGATACAAAAGTTGGGTATTCATCCTTCTGATGGAGGCATAATATTCCATTGTATATATGAACCAAATCTTCTTTATCCATTTGTCTGCTGAAAGACATCTTGGCTCTTTCCACAGTTTGGTGACTGTGGCCTTTGATGCTATGAACATTGGGTACAGATGGCCCTTCTTTTAACTACATCTGTACCTTTGGGGTAAATACCCAGTAGTGCAATTGCAGGGTTATAGGGTAGCTCTATTCTTAATTTCTTAAAGAATCTCCACACTGTTTTCCAAAGTGGCTGCACCAACTTGCATTCCTACCAACAGTGTAAGAGGGTTCCCCTTTCTCCACATCCTCTCCAACACTTTTTGTTTATTGTCTTGTTAAATTTGGCCAATCTAACTTGTGTAAGGTGGTATCTCAATGTGGTTTTGATTTGAATCTCCCTGATGGCTAATGATGATGAACATTTTTTTCATGTGTCTGTTAGCCATTTGTATGTCTTCTTTGGAGTAGTGCCTGTTCATGTCTTCTGCCCATTTTTTTGACATGATTATCTGTTTTGTGTGTGTTGAGTTTGAGGAGTTCTTTATAGATCTTGGATATCAGCCCTTTGTATTATTATTTGTGAATATCCTCTCCCATTCTGAGGGATGCCTCTGTTTTCTTGACTGTTCTCTTTGCTGTGCAGAAGCTTTTGATCTTGATAAAGTCCCAAAAGTTTGTTTTCACTTTTGTTATATTGTATTCTTATTCTTTTGGTGAATAACAAGTTACCACAGTTGCATAAAAAAAATTGTTATCTTATATTGTCTCTGGGTCAAGAATCTAAATATTGTTTAGCTGAGTCCTCTGTTAAGGGTGTCATCTAAGATAAAAAAAAATTGGCCATGTTTTCAGCTCAGATTTTAGATCCTCTTCCAAAGTTGCTAAGTGCCAGCTTATTTATTTATTTATTTATTTATTTATTTATTTATTTATTTATTTATAGTTTTAGTATTGAAAAGCCCATTTTCTTGAAAGCTGTTAGGAAAAGACTACCGTTTCTTTGCCACCCTCCCACCATACATCCTCAAATAACACTATAGCTTACATCAAGGCAGGCAAAGTAATTTTTTTCTAATTCTACTATGATAGTCTTATATATCATAAGATAATTATGGAGCAGTTTATCCCAATACCTTGTGAAATGATGTAACTTAAATAAAGTATATAAACCTTCAGATTCACAATATGCACCCAAACTCAAGGGGTAATGGTTATAAAGAGCATATGCATCAGGGGACAGAAATCTTGAGGAAGCATCTTATATTTTTCATAAAGTATAATTTTATGTACAAATTTAGATCATTTCTTATCACTACAGTTGCCATAATGTCTCTGACAATATAAATGACCTTCATGCTACTGTTTTTGCTTGAACTCTAAAGCTGTTCTATATTTCTTGATTTGTAAAAAGCTTCTTCATCCTGCTTAGAATGCCAAATGCATGTGGCCCTACATGCTGTATCTGTGATCTAAATTAGTAGAAATTCCAAAGGAGGCTTTTAATCTCACCTTAACTACAGCATTTGAAATACTATTCCAAATGTGTACGCTCAGATTGTCAGAAACTCTTGAGGGCAAAAAATTGTGGGATAGGAGAGTTACAAAGAGAAATTTGTTACTTTCTATCCCCTTCCCTACTGATAGAAATGTTGTAAAATATTTTAGGTAAAACATGTATACATACATAAACTGTAAGTATGGGACCAAATCAAACTTCATAAAGTTCACACATAGATAGAACCACAAACTACATAAAGAAATATAGTCTAGACCATTACCCAAGAAATTCCTTTTGAGGGCCATCCTACCCCTAGTGTATCCTGAGGTAGATGCTACTCTTAATTTATCTTTCTTTATGTAAATAAAACAAGAGTACATGCTCCTTCATGTCTGGTTTCTTATGTTCAGCATTTTGTGAGACTCTTCCATGAATTTTCTATGTATAAGTGTTTGAATGAATACACTACAATTTGTTGATCTACTTTCTTTGGCTGCTTCGGGAGATTTTTTTTTGTATGTTTTTTGAAAATTGTATTGACAGATAATATTTCTTTCCTTTCTTCCTTTCTTTCTCTATTTGGGGCCTCATAACTTGAATCTTTGGGCTAATGTCCTTTATTAGATTTTGAAAATTGCTACTTCTATTTCTTTATGTATTATTTCTATTCAACTCTTTGATTACTCCAATTATGCACATGATAAAACATTTTCACTGTATCTTGCTTCTCTTTTATGCTTTTTCCTATGTTTGTAATCAATTATCATCCCTGTGGAGAAGTTTTTATATTTCCTGTTGACCTGTCTCCAAATCTACTGGGAAACTTTCCTTGCATATTTGTTCACTTCTGTCACATAAGTATTCCTTCTTAAATATTTTTAATTGATGGGTAATTGGCATATAACATTAATTTGGTTTCAGGTCAAACAACATAATATCTGTATGCATTACAAAATGATCACTATGGTAAGTCTAGTTACCATCTGCCATCATAAAAAGTTAACTTTTAAGACTTACTGCTTTGATAAATTTCAAGTATGCTTTACAATATTATCAACTATAGTCAGCATGCTCTACATTATATCCCCATATCTTACATTATAACAGAAAGTTTGTATTTTGTAACCCCCTTCACTTATATAATCACATTTCTTCTGGTAATCAGCATTCAGTTCTTTGTATCTATGATTTTTATTTTGTTTTTCCACTTGTTTTATATTTTTATTTTTTATTATGTTAGTCACCATACAGTAAATCATTAGTCCACTTGTTTTTTAGATTCCACATATAATGGAATTTGTCTTTGTCCCATTTATATCACTTTTCACAATTACCTTAAGTTCCATCGATGTTGCCGCAAACAGCAAAACTTCATTTTTTGTGACTGAATAATATTCCATTGTATGTATGTGCCACATTTGCTTTACCTATTAATAACCTAATGGACATGTAGGTTGTTTCCATATTTTGCATATCAGTAAATAATGCTGCAATGAACACTATCTTTTTTAATTAGTGTTTTCATTTTCTCCAGGTAAATACCAAGAAGTGGGATTGCTGAATCATATTGCAGTTTTATTTTTACTTTTTTGAGAAAAATTCACAGTTTTTCACAGTGACTACACCAATTTACATTCCAATAATGCACAAGGGCTCCCATTTTTCTGCATTCTTTCAATGCTTGTTATTTCTTGATTTTCTTAGATGACCATGTACGTTTTCTTTTATAAGATTTATAGTTTCAGTTCTTTTTTTTTTTTTTTTTTTTGGTGGGCAGAAAAGTGAAGTTTATTGAGCTACAGTAAAGTTTATTGAGCAATAACACAAAGCTCCCAAAGAGGGAGGGGACCAGAGAGGGTTGCCACTAGAGTTTCTAAGCCTAGGGGTTTTTATGGGCTTGTTGGCAGGCTGTTTTTGTTCAAGTCTTTAATCCATTTTGGATTAATTTTTGTGTATGGTGTAAGATAGCAGTCCAGTTTCATTCTTTAGTATATGACTGTTTTCTCCATACTATTTATTGAAGAGACCAACCTTTCCCCATCTATATCCTTGGCTTTTTTGGTCATAATTGACATATATTGACATATATGCATGTTTATTTCTGGTATCTCTATTCTGTCCCATTGATCTCTTTTTATACACCAGTTCCATATTGTGTTTATTACTATAGCTTTGTAGTATAGTTTGAAATTAATGAATAATGCCTTCAGATTTGTTCTTTTTCTATATTGGTTTGGCTCTTCAGGATCTTCTGTGGTTCCACACAAATTTTAGGCTTGTTTGTTCTATTTCTGCGAATTTTGGTGGGGATTGCTTTGAATCTGTATATTGCTTTGTGTAATATGGACATTTTTACAATATTAATCCTCCTAGTCCATGTGCACTGAATATCATTCCATTTCTTTGTATCATCACTTATTTTTCCATCAGCGATGTAGTTTTCAGTGTACAGTTCTTTAACCTCCAGAAGTGTTCTTTCTTGTTATTTATAACTTAGTTAGCTTGGCATGAGCATGGAATGTTTTTCTATCTTTTTGTGTCTTCTTCAGTTTCTTTCATGAGTGTTTTGTAGTTCCTAGTGTATAGATCCTTTACCCCTTTGGTTCGGTTATTCCAAGCTATCTTATGGTTTTGGGTGCAATTGTAAATGTAATTGATTCTCTAATTTCTCTTTCTACAGTTTCATTGTTAGCGTATAAGAAAGCAACTGATTTCTGTGCATTGATTTCATATCCTGCCACATTACTGAATTTCTATGTGAGTTCTAGTAATTTGGGGGTGGAGACTTTTGGGTTTTCCACATACAGTATCATAACAAGGATGCCCACTCTTGCCACTGTTGTTCAAAATAGTACTAGAAGTATTAGCAACAGCAATCAGACAACAAAAAGAAATAAAATACATTCAAATTGGCAAAGAAAAAGTCACACTCGCTCCTCACGGAATGATCATATGTATTTGGGTTGAGTTATTAGGAAGTACATTGTGGCCACCAATTTAAGCACACTAAGTACTCAATCCTCATTTATTAATATATCAATACTAAAACTCTTAATTTCATTGGTAACTGTCTTTGTCTCAATCTGCTTTAAACTTAGAAGGTAAAGATGGATGGATGCTTAATAATGAACCTGAAAATAAACAAAACATTGAGAAATGAATTGAGTTGCATTTCCTGTGTAAACTAGCATATACTGCATAACTAAGGAGATGTCTTAAAATTTTAGTGCTTTTATAAATTTGGATCTTGTATTTTTATTTCAATAGGTTGTAACTATATTGAGACTGGATTTTCACTACTGTAGATCAAATGTGTGGGCTTAGAAAGTACAAGTCCAGGTAGGCCTCAATAGTTTGATATTATCTGTGAATATGTCTTTCAAATAAGTAACTATAGTTGAGGCAAAGATTATATTAAAGGAAAAATAAAACATTAGTTAAAGTTTGCCTCCCCAAATGTCTGGGATTGTATGTAAGTTTTATAGAAATTAGGGGAATAGAACTTTGTTCATTAGTACTGGATTTCTAGTTTGATTTCAGCCAATGGAACATTATTGTCTGTTCTGTGCCAGGCAAAAATAGGCAGTATTAGAACAACTACTTGGGATTCTTTTCCTATATAGAGTATTTTAATCTAAAATTAGGGAAGAAATGGTAAAAAAAAAAATGGAATTATGTGCTTGCCCTTAGCTACTAAACTCTATTTATGACCACTGCTACATCAGAGAGACACTGGAAGGTTTTCCCACTAGAAAAGCCATTAACTTTATGATATATCATTTACTTTAAATAGATTATGCTGTCTTTAGGGCTCAAGGTTTAAAAAAAAAATGTTTCAACCTCAAAGTTTAAGTCCTTCGCTTAAAAGACCAAGGCTCTTTTCCTAGAAATAGATTTTGCCCAGAAAATCAACATTGGTTTTAAAAATATATTTCTCCCTTAATAACAAAATAGGAGCAGTTAATACCTGTTTTTTCCTCAAAAAGATAAATTAAAAAAATATTTTTTTATTTATTACCCCTCTTAAATTTTATCACTAGTAAATCTATCTTCCATGGAATGCCAGCCCCATAGATAAAGGAACATTTTCTGTGTATGTTAAAGACATGTTACATATAACCTTTTATTTATGCACTATCCTAGCTAGTTGAATATTCCCTAGCTTGATTATGATAGGAAAAAAAAGCCCTCAAAATATTATGCATGTATTTCTCAGACTTCAAGATTATAAAGGATATCATCATTTTCTGATGTTTTCTAAGAGGTAAGTCATTAGGCTTAGTCAGCCTTGACCTGCTATCCAGTATTTGGGAATGCAAGCATGGTACAACAGTTAAAGAAGTTTGGTGGCTGAGGAACACTGACTTACAAAATATATGTATCCGGTTCTACAATACTTTAAAGCTGTTCCTAATAAAAAACCTCACCAAGTTTGGAAAATAGATCATTTCCAACAAGCTGAGATTCATTTTAAGATCCTTATCAGGTTGTTCTCTGGGAGATGGAAAAATGGGAACCCAAGAGTGACTATGCAGTAGCGGCAGATAAGGAAAGTATGGGGAAAAAAAAAACTAAGATAACTAACCAACCAAAAGTCCTTGATTAATTACATTGGTATTCTTGCTCTACTTATTCTCCACAGTTGTTGTTAAAGCTAATAAAAATCTTGGTTTAGGTAAGATAAAGCAAGGCTAATTTCTTTTCAAGCAATCTCAATAGTTAGATAAATTCTATTAATCCAAGGGACGCATCAACTCCTTAAATAAAGCCTTTTCAAGGCACAATCCTATTGTAAAAATGTCTAAGAAGACTTTTCCATATGACATTTAAAGGTAGACTATATTATTCACATTTCCTTGTGGATTTTAAAATTTACCTTCAATTTCAACTATAAACATTATTATCATTAATGCATAATGATTAAGGAATTACTGTGTGTTAAGTATTACAGTTTACAGAGTCATTTGACTTCCCTTCATTACAGAAAAAAAAAAGTTGCATTTTAAAACAAGTCACTGATTTTCAACTTTCTTTCATTTCACTTTCCAGGCAGTTCCACATCATACTGTCTCTACTTAGAGCTTGCAAATCTTCACCGTTTTCTCTTCTTGACAGTTTCTCATGTATTATAGCTCCATGGAGATATTTCATATTTTATTCTAACTCCTGTCATTTGCTTGACACAGCACTTCTAAATACACACACACACACACACACACACACACACACACACTGCATATTAGTGTTTCTCATAGGAAAGTTTTTGGCATTTTGTGTGAGATGATTATTCATTATATAGGAATGTCCCACTTTTTATAAAAAAGATTACTGTTCCTGACCCTGCCTTCACACTTATTACATATACTTGGAAGTATAGAACCAAAATGTTACCATTCATTCCCAAATGCCTTTTAAGAGAGTGATGCCATACTTGAGAACTACTGCATCTACAACAAAATAAACATTTTACAAAACCTATGCATTACTATTTAACAATTTTGGAGGCAATAGTTCTATTAACATACATATTTGGTACAGTCTCATATATTCATAACTCATATCTTAACAAAAGAATATAAAAAATGACTTCAGGGGCACCTGAATGGCTCAGTCAGTTAAGCATCTGCCTTTGGCTCAGGTCATGTTCCTATGGTCCTGGGATGGAGACCCATGGGTTCCCTGTTCATCAGGGGAATATGCTTCTTGCTCTACCTGCTCCTCTCCCTGCTTATGCACTGTCTTTCTCTCTTTCTGACAAACAAAATCTTTAAAAAAAAAAAAAATATATATATATATATATATATATATACACACACACACACACACACAATTTTTGAATGCTAATATCCTAGGCTTTATCTAGTCCCTAATTTTTATTTCTATTTCTATCATATCTAATAGTTTATTTAATTCCTATTACAACATTTGAAGGTATCTTATGTCCTCCAAAAGCTGAAAACTAGGGATTATAAAAATTCACATTTTAAATACCACACAAATAAGCAAGCTACAACACCAATATTTGTATGTAAATCTGTACATTTGTAAACATTTTAAGCAATATTTACTATTGAAGTTATATAATTAAAATAAACACATAATTGTATCATAATTTGAGGTTCTGCATGTTAGAAAGCACAGACTGGCATTAGCTACTTATCTACCATAGTTATTTAATGTAGATAATCATGGTAATTTTTACTTCTAGCCTTGTTCTCTTTGTGGTCATCTTTAAAATTTTCCTATATAACTGAAATGAAAGATAGACACCCTTTGCCTATTATTTAATAAATTAATTTCTAATGATTTTTGTTATAGCATATATAATTATACTTATTGTGGATAATTTGGAAGACAGACTAAAAAAATGTATAAGGTCAAAATTATCCAATACCATATAGCTATTATACTTGTGTCTACATGTTGCTATCTATGCTTCCAGAAAAGAGCTTGGCTACAGAATCAGGCAACTTTGACAGGGACTGCAGAATTGCCTTTTATAGTAAAAAAAAAAAAAAAAAGTCTTTCAACAAAAAGTGTTTGAAAACATATTCACACTGGGGCACCTGGGTGGCTCAGTGGGTTAAAACCTCTGCCGTTGGCTCAGGTCATGACCCCAGGGGCCTGGGATTGAGCCCTGCATTGGGCTCTCTGCTTGGCCGGGAGCCTGCTTCCCTTCCTCTCTCTCTGCCTGTGTCTCTGCCTACTTGTGATCTCTGTTTGTCAAATAAATAAATAAAAATTAAAAAAAAAAGAAAAGAAAACATATTCACATCATAGTGAACTACACTAAATATCTTCTGGTTTTAGGCATATGAGTAAAAAGGTGAGGCCAACCTTTTGTAAAACATTTACAGAGTTTAATCATTTCAAAAGCTATGTTGAAACTGAGGCTAACCTTTTTACATTGCAGTTTAAATTTCTAATTTTATAACAATACCAAACATGATACATTGAAGAATATGTCCCAATAACTAACTACACAGATTCTAAATTAAAGAGTGCCTGTATCAACACAGTGAAAACTATTTTTTGAACTTTTTTCAGATATGATCTTGAAGTTTCAAAAGTCAAAAATATACTAAAAAATCTTTGTAAATATTTATTCTAGTATATATACTCAAGTATGAGTAGCTTTTTAAAGCAAAAAATAAAGATTCCTTATTCCATATTTTCTGTACAAATGTTGCATGTAACAACTTTTGTAATAACCACATAGGCTTAAAGAGTGTTAGTATTTTATTTTAGAGAGGGTTAGCTTGTGTTAAAGAGTGCACAGAAAGGAGGGGCAGAGGGAGAGAGAGTCTTAAGCAGACTCCATGCTCAGTGTGGAGCCTGGGATTGGGCTAGATCTCATTAACCTGAGATCATGACTTGAGCCAAAACCAAGTCAGAGGCTCAACTGATTATGCCACTCAGGCACCCAGAGTGTTAGTATTTTATATTATAGTTTATTCATAGTTAATAATAAATAACATGTAATTATAAAAATAATTTATTTCCCTAATACTTCACCAAATTATTAATTCATATGATTTTTTGTGTGATGTTTAGTAACCTACTATTTTCTTGGACTCAATTTGTTCTTATGTTTATTTGATATCAAAAAAGCTTTATAAGTATAAATGTGCATAACTTAACTACTTTAAGTCTTTATTTTGCTATGTCTTACCTTCCAATTAATTACATATGCAAATAACTCTAGGGTCATTGTCATCCAAATTAAACTTTCACTCAACCAAAAGTGTTTTAGCCTAGGCAATAGCCTAGGCAATAAGACATGCACATTGAAATATTTAAGGATATATAAACCTGGTATTAGAATTGATTATTCACATTAAGCAACTGGAAAAAATGCAAACAATTTTGAATCTAGAAAATGCATATACAGCATTTTGTTTAAGCACTGTATTATTTTTGCAATTATCCTTTGCTCAAAAGAGCCAAGAAAAAAGAAAAAGGTATAAAAAAAATAGTTAGACTTTAAAAGAAACAACTTACTAATCCAGGTTAAGTGCCTTTTCCAGTTGAGATATAATGCAAGCAGGAGCAAGATGGAGGAGGAATAGGAGACCTAAATAACATCCTGTCCTAGGAGTTCAGCTAGATAGTTGTCAAACCATTCTGAACATGTACAGACTCAACAGGAGATCAAAGAGAAGAAGAGCAGCAATTCTAGGGACAGAAAACTGACCACTTTCTGAAGGTAGGACATGCAGGGAAGTGAAACCAAGGTGATATATGGGAAGAGAGACCATAGAGGGAGGGGCTGGCTCCTGGAAAGTGGTAGAGCAGTGAAGAACAAAATCAGAAGTTTTAGAAGTCTGTTCCACTGAGGGACGTCACTACAAAGGAGGGTGAAGCCCTCATGGGGACAGTGTGGTCTCAGGAACTACAGGGTCACAAAAAGACCACGGGCTGACTGTGGCAGAGTTTCCAGGTATCAGATTGGGGAAGCCAGCTGTAGAGACAGAGTCGAGGAGTGGACTCTCAGCTCAGGGTTACCTTATACCATGATTGAAGGCACGGTCAGACCACTGCTCTTCGGGCAGGGACCCCGTAAGTGGTAGATCCAAGGAGAACCCCTCCTTCCTCCTCTGGGAGGAGCAGCATGGGAGTGTGCTACAGGAATCTGCTGGGAATGAAGACCCCAAAGAGGGCCATGCGCCAGAGATAGAAATGCTTGGTCACAGGCTGGGTGAGCTCAGAGTGTAGCCAGAGACCAGGGAAATGGGAGGGATTGACTGCTTTTCTCTGAGGCACACATAGGGCAGAGATAAAAAGGCTGTTATTTTCATTCCCATCCAACAAAGCTGTACAAAAACCATTCAGGGAACAATGGCTACCAAGAGAAAAGTAGCAGATTACTTAGCATGGTCCCTGGCAAGGGTGGTACAATTCTGTCTCATGCAAAAGCATTTGAGAATCACCGCAACAGGCCCCTCCCCTAGAAGATCAGCAAGAACATCAAGTCAAGACCAAGCTCATCTATCAATGAGAACTGCCTAAGTCCAAAGCTAGGAGAAAACAACACATAGAACTCAAGACTTTCTTCCCATGACTCTTTTGTCTTTCAAAGTTAAATTAAATTTTTTTTTTCTTGTTCTATTTTTAAAAACTGTTCTCATTCCTATTTTAATGTTTTGTAACTATTTTATCTTATCAACATCTTTTAAAATTTTCATTGTTATAGTCATATTCTATCTTTTCATTGTATTTAATCTTATTTTTTGTATACATATACATTCTTCTTTTTTTAAAAATTTGGGATATGGTTTCTTCTAATAGATCAAAATATACCCTAAGTCTACTGCATGGCTTTGTTCTAGTCTCCAGCCTGATCACATTATTTCCTCTTTTTTTTTTTCAACCAATTTCTTATCAATTCCTTTTTTAGAATCCTTTTTGGTTTTCACCTTTACAGTCATATTCCAACCCTTCATTGTGTTTACCTTTATTTTTGTGTATATGTTTTTTTTTTCTTTAAAATTTTGGGAGGAAGTTTCTTCCAGCAGACAAAAATACATCCAAAATCAAGTGGGTGGCTCTATTCTATTCACAGTTTAATATATATATGCATTTTTCCTTCATTTTTTCCTCCTTTCTTCTCTGCCTAGTTTTGGGTCTCTTCTGATTTGGTTGGTGTATATTTTTCTGGAGTCATTGCTACCCTTTTAGTATTTTGTTCTCTCATCCATCTATTCTTTTTTAAAAAATATTTTAAATATTTATTTGTCAGAGAGAGAGAAAGCACAAGTGGGCAGAGTAGCAGAGTAGCAGGCAGAGGTGGAGAGAGAAGCAGACTCCCTGCTGAGGAAGGACCTGATGCGGGACTCGATCCCAGGACCCCAGGATCATGACCTGATCTGAAGGCAGTGGCTCAACCGACTGAGCTACCCAGGTGTCCCTCTCATTTCTCTGTTCTTACCTGGATAAAATGACAAAGTGGAAAAACTCAACACACACACACACACACACACACACATACAGAAGAAAGTATTGATGGTTGATGGCTAGGGTTCTAATCTATAGGGACATTAGTAATATGTCAGAACTAGAGGTCAGAATGACAATTATCAAGGTGCTAGGTGGGCTCAACAAAAGCATGAAAGATACTAGAGAATCCCTTTCTAGAGAAATAAAATCAGTTTCTGGAGAAATAAAAGAACTAAAATCTAACCAGTTTGAATTTTTAAAAAAAAGCTATTAATGGGGTACAATAAAAAAAAAAGGAGGCCCTTACTGCTAGGATAAATGAGACGAGATAATTAGTGATGTGGAAGTGATGTAAAAGACCAAATGATGGGGAATAAAGAGGCTGAGAAAAAGACAACTGCTGGACTATGAGGGGAGAATCCAAGAGATAAGCAAAGCAGAAGACAAAACAATATTAGAATAATTGGGATCCAAGAAGAGGAAGAGAGAAGGGCAGAAGATATATTGTAATAAGTCATGGTAGAGAATTTCCCTAACATGGCGATGGGAACAAGCATTAAAATCTGGAAGGCACAGAGAATCCTCCTCAAAATCAAGAAAAACAGGTCCACATCCCATCACCTAATAGTACAACTTGTAAGTCTTACTGACAAAGGGAAAATCCTGAAAGCAGCTCAGAACAAAAGGCCTGTAACATACAAAGGTAGAAATATTATTAGCAGCAGACCTATCCACAGAGATCTGGCAGCCCAGAAAGAACTGTCATGATATATTCAGAGCAATAAACAAGAAAAAAAAAATGCAGCCAAGAATACTATACCCAGCTAGGTTGTTATTGAAAATAGAAGGGAAAAAAAAAAAGTTTCCAGTACAAATGAAAACCAAAGAATTTGCAAACACCAAACCAGCCCAACAGGAAATATTGAAAGGGGTCCTCTAAGCAAAGAGAGAGCTACAAGTAGTAGGCTAGAAAGGAACAGAGAAAATGTACAGTAACAGTCACCTTACAGGCAATACAATGGCACTAAATTCATATCTTTCAATAGTTACCCTGAATGGAAATAGGCTAAATGCCCCAATCAAAAGATATAGGGTATCAGAATGGATAAAAAACAAGACCTATCAATATGCTGTCTGCATAGAGCTCATTTTAGATGCAAAGACACCTCCAGATTTAAAGTGAGGGAATAGGAAATAATTTACCAGGCTACTGGACATCATAAGAAAGCTTTGGTGGCAATCCTTCCATCAGATAAATTTGATTTTAAGCCAAAGACTGTAATAAAAGGTGAGAAAGAACACTATATCATATTTAAGGGTCTGTCGAACAAGAAAATCTAACAATTTTAAATATCTATGCCCCTAATATGGGAGCAGCCAACTACATAAACCAGTTAATAACAAAATCAAAGAAACATATTGGCAATAAATGCAATATTAGTAGGGGACTTTAACACCCCCCTCACTGAAATGGGCAGATCATCTAAGCAAAAGATCAACAAGGAAATAAAGGCTTCAAATGACACACTGGACCAGATGGACATCACAGATATTTTTAGAACATTCCATCCCAAAGTAACAGAATATACATTCTTCTCTAGTGCCCATGGAACATTCTCCAGAATAGATAACATCCTGGGTCACAAATCAGGTCTCAACTAGTACCAAAAGATTGGGATCATTCCCTGCATACTTTCAGACCACAATGCTCTGAAACAAGAACTCAATCACAAGAGGAAATTTGGAAAGAACCCAAATATATGGAGGTTAAAGAGCATCCTACTAAAGAATGAATGGGTCAACCAGGAAATTAAAGAAACATTGAAAAAAAAATCATGGAAACAAATGACAATGAAAAATCAACTCTTCCAAATCTTTGGGAAACCGCAAAGGCAGCCCTGAGAGGACAGCATATAGCAATAAAAATCTTTCTCAAGAAACAAGAAAGGTCTCAAGTACATAACCTAACCCTACCCCTAAAGAAGCTGGAGAAAGAACAGCAAAGAAAACCTAAATCCAGCTGGAGAAGAGAAATAATAAAGATCTGAGCAGAAATCAATGAAATAGAAACCAAAAAACAGTAGAACAAATAAACAAAACCAGCAGTTAGCTCTTTAAAATAATTAATAGGATTGATAAATCCCTGGCCAGATTTATCAAAAAGAAAACAGAAAGGATCCAAATAAATAAAATCATGAATGAAAGAGGACAGATCACAACCAACACCAAAGAAATACAAACCAGTATAAGAACATATTATGAGATACTATACACAAGCAAATTTGACAATCTGGAAGAAATGGATCCATTCCTAGAGATATATAAATGACCAAAACTGAACCAAGAATAATCAGAGAACCTGAACAGGCCCATAACCAGTAAGGACACTGAAACAGTCATCAAAAATCTCCCAACAAACAAGAACCAAGGGCCAGACATATTCCCAGGGAAATTCTACAATACATTTAAAGAAGAATTAATATCTAGTCTCCTGAAACAGTTCCAAAAAAGGAGAAATGGAAGAGAAGCTTCCAATTCATTTTTTGAGGTCAGGATGACCTTGGTCCCAAAACAAGACAAAGACCCCATCAAAAAGAATTTAGATCAATACCCTTGATGAACACAGATGGAAGAATTCTCAACAAAATACTAGCTAATAGGATCCAACAGTACATTAAAAGGATTATTCACCACAAACAAGTGGGATTTATTCCTGGGCTGCAAGCTTGGCTCCACATCTGCAGATCAGTCAATGTGATATAATACATGAATAAAAGAAAGGACAAGAACCATGTGATACTCTGAGTAGATGCAGAAAAAGCATTTGACAAAGTAAGCATCCTTTCTTGATCAAAACTCTTCAAATTTTAAGGGTACATACCTCAATATCATCAAAGCCAGCTATGAAAAACCCAAAGCAACTATCATTCTCAATGGGGAGAAACTGAGAGCTTTTCCCCTCAGGTCAGGAACATGACCTGTTCATTATCAATACTGCTATTCAACATAGTACTAGAATTCCTAACCTCAGCAATCAGACAGCAAAAAAGAAATTAAAAGCATCCAAATCAGCAAAGAAGAAGTCAAACTATCATTCTTTGCAGATGATATGATACTTTATGTGAGGAAAATCCAAAAGATTCCACTCCAAAACTGCTAGAACTCATACAGGAATTCAGTAAAGTGTCAGGATGTGAAATCAATGCAAGGAAATCAGGTGCATTTCTATACACCAACAGCAAGACAGAAGAAAGAGAGATTAAGGAGTTGATACCATTTATTATTGAACTCAAAACCATAAGATACCAAATCCAACCAAAGAGGCAAAGAACCTCTACTAAGAAAACTATAGAGTAGGGACGCCTGGGTGGCTCAGTTGGTTAAGTGGCTGCCTTCAGCTCGGGCCATTATCCCAGCGTCCTGGGATCGAGTCCCACATCGGGCTCCTTGCTCAGCAGGGAGCCTGCTCCTCCCTCTGCCTCTGCCTGCCTCTCGGTCTGCCTGTGCTTGTGCTCTCTCTCTCTCTAACTAATAAATAAAGAAAATCTTAAAAAAAAAAAAAGAAAACTATAGAGTACTCATGACAGAAATTGAGGAAGACATAAAGAAATGGGAAAACTTTCCCATTGCTTGTGGATTGGAACAACAAATATTGTGAAAATGTCTATGCTACCTATAGCAATCTACAAATTTAGTGCAATCCCTATCAAAATACCATCATTTTTTTCAAAGAAATGGAACAAATAATCCCAAAATTTATATGGAACCAGAAAAGACCCTGGATAGCCAGAGGAATATTGAAAAAGAAAACCAAAGTTGGTGGCATCACAATTCCAGACTTCAAGCTCTACTACAAAGTTGGAATCATCAAGACAGAATGGTACTGGCACAAAAACAGACACATAGATCCATGGAACAAAATAAGGGGCCCAGAAATGGACCCTCAACTCTATAGTCAACTAATCTTTGATAAAGTAGGAAAGAATGTCCAGTGAAAAAAAGACGGTCTCTTCAACAAATGGTGTTCGGAAAATTGGACAGCCACATGCAGAAGAACGAGACTGGACCATTTCCTTATACCATACACAAAAAATAGACTCAAAATCGATGAAAGTCCTCAATATGAGACAGGAATCCGCAAAAGCCTTGAGAACAACACAGGCAGCAACCCCATCAACCTCAGCCACAGCATCTTCCTAGAAACATCATCAAAGGCAAGGGAAGCAAGGGCAAAAATGAACTATTGGGACTTCATCAAGATCAAAACCTTCTTCACAAAGAAAGCAAAGGAGACAGTCAGCAAAACCAAAAGATACCTGACAGAATGGAAGATATTCACAAATGACATATCAGATAAAGGGCTAGTATCCAAAATCTATAAAGAACTTCTCAAACTCAACATCCAAAGAACAAGTAATCCAATCAAGAAATGGGCAGAAGACGTGAACAGACATTTCTGCAAAGAAGACATCCAGCCGGCCAACAGACACATGAAAAAGTGTTCAACATAACTTGTCATCAGGGAAAAACAAATCAAAACCACAGTGAGATACCAACTCATGCCAGTCAGAATGGCTAAAATTAAGTCAGGAAAGGATAGATGTTGGTGAGGATGCAGAGAAAAGGGAACCCTCCTACAATGTTGGTGGGAATGCAAGCTGGTGAAATCACTCTGGAAAACAGTATGGAGGTTCCTCAAAAAGTTGAAAATAGAGCCATGCTATGACCCAGAAATTGCACTACTAGGCATTTATCCTAAAGATACAAATGTAGTGATCTAAAGGGGCATGTGCACTTGAATGTTTATAGCATCAATGTCCACAATAGCCAAGCTATGGAAAGAGCCTACATGTCCATCAACAGATGGATGAATAAAGATGTGATATATATACACAATGGAATACTATGGAGCCATAAAAAAAAATGAAATCTTGGCCTTTCCAAGGACATGGATGGAACTAGAGAGTATTATTCTAAGTGAAATAAGTCAGAGACAACTATCATATCTCTCTGGTATGAGAAATTGAGAGGCAGGTGGAGGATCATGGGGGGAAGGGAGGGAATAAATGAAACAAGATGGGACCAGGGAGGGAGACAAACCATAAGAGACTATTAATCTTATGAAACAAACTGAGGGATGCTGGGGTTTGGGGGAAGGATAGGATGACTGGGTTATGGACATTGGGAAGGTATGTACTATGGTAAGTGCTGTGAATGGTAAGACTGATGATTCACACACCTGTACCCTTGAAGCAAATAATACATTATATGCTAATTAAAAGAAGATATAATGCAAGCAGTTTCAGGTAATCCTTTAGTCCTCAGATTTTAATTTTTTTTCAAAGTGGTAACAAGTCTGCCTATACAATTTATTGCAAATAAAGCAATCATAGATTAGCAAAAAACAACAAAGGCTTTTGAAAAGGAGTTAACCAAATAATATTTAATACACCAATTATAATAGATGACACTATACAAAGGAAAACACCTATCATTTTTTTGTTGATGAGATGTGCTAATGCCATATATTAGAAGTTTTTGTCTAAAAGCAAGTTATGGAATTAAACCATCTAGGTTCTAATTTTTTTGTTGTTGTTGTTCTGGAAGCTCTGTGCTCATAGGCAAGTAATGAAACCCTCTTCCTTCAGTTCTCAAGCCTGTAAAATGGTTGCAATAAAAAAAAAATAGAGTTAAGCAAATACATATATGTAAACTGTTTAGAAAAAATATGTATGGTATAGATCATACTGGTAAGTTATTAAATTCGTGTAACTTGAATATTTTCTTCAATGGAAGTTTTATAGAGCTCATCTGAAGCCTCCACCATAGCAAGCATTACTTTTTTTTTTTTTTTTTCTTTGAGAGACAATGAGCAAGAAAGCACATGAGAACGGAGCAGCAGAAAAGCATTTTCTCTCTGAGGAGGGAGCCCAATTCTGGGATCTATCCCAAAACCCTGAGATCATGATCTGAGCTAAAGGCAGATGCTCAACCAACTAAACAACCCATGTGCCCCAACAAGCATTCCTCTTTGCTACTCTATAGCAAATATTTGTCTAAGAAAATATTTGTAGTTTGGTCAGAGATCATTTTATGTAGGTAATTTACTCATTATTGGCATATTCCCTCAGCTATTCATTTACATATTGAATAATCTAGCATTTTGCCAATCTAGAAGAGAAAATGCATAGAAATACCTAAAATGAAAGATATGGATAAATTCTATGTGTTTCAGCAGAGAGAATTTAAGGATGTGTAGGAAGTCTTGGGAAGGGTTAATAGAGAAGACCTAATGTAGAGGCTATTTGAGGCATGGTTTGAAGGGTCAGGTTTCATAAATTAAAACGAGGTAGAACAGCATTCCAAGTGAAAGAGTTACATGACTGAAAATTTGCTGAACAGATTCTCAAAGCCACAATAGCTGTGAAAGTTTTAGTTTTAAGCTGTAACTGATACCATCTCTCCCTTATAGTCTCCTCAAAAGATTCTTCTGCTCTGTATTTTGTTTTAAATTGAGAAAGCCAGACCTTTATAAATAGAAATATCAAGATTTGTCAGTATTAGGACTCATTAAATATATGTGTGTGTGGTGGGGAACAGCCCCAAAGACAGATGAAAGGTGATTCCAGTGGTGACATATAACAATCTACCAGGAAGGATCCCAACAGTAAACAATAAAGAGTCTGGCTACAGGAACTATAAAATATCACAGACTATATTTAACAAGGAATAGGACCAAGAAACATAACCTCTATAAAGAATGCTATAAAATTTTATTAAGTAATATAAAAATATCTGAATAAGTGGAGGGATACATTATATTGTTGGGTAGAAAACTGGATAATGCAGAAATGGCTGACTGCTAAGGTTAGTGCATTTTAATCCAAACCCTAGAAGATTTTATCTTAAGATTCTCCAAAATCATTCCAAAGTTCATCTAGAAAAGAATCAACTTTTAAATTAACTTGCTTTTCAAGTATTTCTATCAGATATATTTAAATTCAACTAAAATAAAAATGTAGTACTAAGACATGAATAAGTACAATACAAACACATGCAGAATGATGGTATCCATTATTTGTGGGTATAATTTACAAAAGCATAAGCAAACTATAATATCAGAGAAAACTCAGAAAAGCATATTTGAGGAATAGGAACTTTGAATAAAATATTTAGCTGAACACCTTATCACACTATTTTTTTATCTAAGGAATAGATTATAAACATTGGAAAATAAAAATATTGCCTAATTCTGTAGAGATAGGTAATAGTCTAAGAAAAAATATTGTATAAAAACTATTCATAACTATAATGCATATTTTACCTTAGTATATCAAAAATGTATCAATGACTGAGGAAATATATTTAATGCATTTCTTATAAGTTCATTCATTTTTAAAAAATCAGTAACATAAGCAAAAATATGTACTCATAAAAAGTAAACTGAGATATAACCTCCTATTGCCTACTAAATCAATAACATTTGAAAACTTAGTTCAATAAGTCTTCATCAACATTAATTATTCTATTACTTTCAAAAAGTATTGGCATTATAAGGCAAAAATATGTTCACCTCCTTTAACTCACTCTTCACATCTTTGGGAACCTATTAAAGAGTGGTAGTAGAATCTGTTAAAGAGAAGTAAGTACTGGGCACCTGGGTGGCTCAGTCAGCTAAGCAACCAACTCTTGATTTCAGCTCAAATCAATAATGTCAGGGTCATGAGCTTGAGCTCCACATCTGGTTCTGTGCTTGGTGTGGAGCCTATTAAATGTTCTTTCTCCCCACCACCCCCATCTACTAATGCACACTCTCTTAAAAAAAAAAAAAAGGAAGTACTATTAAATGTACTAACAACAATATTGTGATAATAATTCTTATACTATATACATTCTCAAATTATAAATTATTTGGTCCTTTGAAAGAAGTATGTGCATCTGGTGAAAAATGAGTAACAAGTGTGCCTGGGCGGCTCAGTTGGTTAAGCATCTGTCTTTGACTGAGATATTGATCTCAGGGTCCAGGGACCATGCTTAGCAGGGGTCTGCTTCTTCCTCTCCCGCTGCCCCTCCCCCCACTCATGCTCGCTTGCTCTCTTGCACTTTCAAAATAAATAAAATCTTTAAAAAATGAATTACAAAAACAATTGGGCAGGAAAAAAATATACAGTGGAAAAAAGACAGTCTCTCCAATAAATGGTGCTGGGAAAATTAGACAGCTATGTGTAGAAGAATGAAACTCAACCATTCTCTTACACCATGCACAAAGATAAACTCGAAATGCATAAAAGACTTCAACGTGAGGCAGGAATATATCAGAATCTTAAAGGAGAACATAGACAGTAACCTCTTCAACATCAGCCACAGCAACTTCTTTCAAGATATGTCTCCAAAGGCAAAGGAAACAAAAGCAAAAATGAACTTTTGGGACTTCATCAAGATCAAAAGCTTCTGCACAGCAAAGGAAACAGTCAACAAAACAAAGAGGCAGCCCATGGAATGGGAGAAGATATTTGCAAATAACAATACAGACAAAGGGCTGGTATTCAGGATCTATAAAGAACTCCTCAAACTCAACACACACAAAACAGATAATCATGTCAAAAAATGGGCAGAAGACATGGACAGACACTTTTCCAAAGAAAACATACAAATGGCTAACAGACACACGAAAAAATGTTCATCATCATTAGCCATCAGGGAGATTCAAATCAAAACCACATTGAGATATCACCTTACACCAGTTAGATTGGCCAAATTTAACAAGAAAGTAAACAAAAAGTGTTGGAGAGGATGTGGAGAAACCCTCTTATGCTATTGGTGAGAATGCAAGTTGGTGCAGCCACTATGGAAAACAGTGTGGAGATTCCTCAAGAAATTAAAAATAGAGATTCCCTAAGACCCTGCAATTACACTACTGGGTATTTACCCCAAAGATATAGATGTAGTGAAAAGAAGGGCAATCTGTACCCCAACATTCATAGCAGCAATGGCCACAGTCGCCAAACTGTAGAAACCAAGATGCCCTTCAATGGAGAAATGGATAAAAAAGATGTGGTCCATATACTATGGAGTATTATGCCTCCGTCAGAAAAGATGAATACCCAACTTTTGTACCAACATGGAGGGGGCTGAAAGAGATTATGCTGAGTGAAATAAGTCAAGCAGAGAGAGTCAATTATCATGTGGTTTCACTTATTTGTGGAGCATAAGAAATAACACAGAGGACATGGGGAGATGGAGAGGAGAAGGGAGTTGGGGGAAACTGGAGGGGGATAAAAACCATGAGAGACTGTGGATTCTGAAAAACAGTCTGGGGGTTTTGGAGGGGTGGGAGGCTGGGAGGTTGGATGAGCCTGGTGGTGGGTATTATGGAGGGCATGTATTGCATGGAGCACTGGGTGTGGTGCATAAACAATGAATTCTGGAACACTGAAAAGAAATTAGAAAAATAAATAAAATTAAAAAAAAAACAATTGGGAAACAGTAATGTTTGTGAATGATACTTTGTGTGTATATATGCATGTGGGAAGAAGGGTACTTATGGATAATAATTTCAAAAATGTAGTTATTTCTTTCAACTTTAGTGTCTTTACCTATTCAAAAACGTAATGGGATTTTTGTAAGCACAAAAGAAGGAAAAAGTTTGAAGCACAGTGGAGTGTTATAATGGATGTAAAAGCACATATAAATCACGTGATAAAGAGTTTATACATTAAAAACAAACAAACAAAAAACCTGTTACACTACTTGCTTTTGTCTATGCTTTTCATTAGCAAGCTTATAGTCTATGCATTTATGTAACACTCTAGATTCAATTAGGAGTAATATTTTAAATATTTTATGACTTGAATTATGCATATAGTTTTAGAGTCACAGTTACACACTTCACTTGAATCAACCAAGAAAATATAGCTTTTTTAAATTTTCAATAACTGATCACACCTTCTTCCTCTGTTGTGTAACAGAGAAAATTAAACTTGCCAGTAAACAGTATACAAATCTTTTCAGGATTGAGCTGCCTCTGTTGCATTTTATAATGTGTTTTGAGTAGATAGACAAAACACTATCTCACCATAATAAACTAGCTTTGAATAAGGGAGTGTAATATACAAGGTACTTAATATATACTTTTTTAGAATAATCAGAGGTCATCAAATGTGCCTCAGCACAGGAAAATATTTTATAAAATCACTATATCTTTTTCTTAATTTCTTGGTTAATTTCTTAATTAAGCAACATTCTGATAAAAACTTGATTTTACAAGTACCCAAATACTGAGAAAAGAGTATGCTAAGGAATATAACTAGTATTTAAAATATAGAAAATATGAGAATCCATTCCTTAGGTTGTACATTTTCCTTTTAATATGTCAACTAGAATCTTGTCATTTTGGGTAACATGAATCGATTCTCGAAACCTCACAGCATTGAACCTTCATATCTGAGAATATGAAAACCCATAGCCTTATGTCACTGACATGGGAGTGACTTGATAGAGGCTGCAGAGGAAGACATTTAAACTTTCCAAGAAACACTAATTTCTCATTTGAGCAAATGATATTTTCTGACCCTTTGTGGAAAAAAAGGTATGTAAATGAGCTTCAAGTTTCCTACCTCCACTTTCCAACATTGCCAAACTCGTAATTTCAGGAAAGCAGTGATCCAATACTTCATAGACCAGTGTTTTATCTCTCTCATATTCTGGGGTTAGAGAGGATATATATTTATTTTATTTTATTTTTTTTAATAGGATTCTTTTTTTTTCTTAAGATTTTATTTATTTGTTAGAAAGAGAGAGAGTGAGCACAGGCAGATAGAGTGTCAGGCAGAGGCAGAGGGAGAAGCAGGCTCCCTGCCCGAGCAAGGAACCCGATGTAGGACTTGATCCCAGGACGCTAGGATCATGACCTGAGCCAAAGGCAGCCACTTAACCAACTGAGCCACCCAGGAGTCCCTATATTTTTAAATGTACAGGTTATTCCTTGTTCCTGGGAACTGACAGGCAAAGTTAGTTTTTCTACACACACTTCTTTTTTTTTTTTTTTTAAGATTTTATTTATTTATTTGACAGACAGAGATCACAAGTAGGCAAAGAGGCAGGGGGAGAGAGAGGAGGAAGCAGGCTTCCTGCTGAGCTGGGAGCCCGATGCGGGGCTCGATCCCAGGACCCTGAGATCATGACCTTAGCCAAAGGCAGAGGTTTTAACCCACTGAGCCACCCAGGTGCCCTTTTTAATGATTTTATTTATTTATTTGACAGAGAGAGAGAGATCACAAGTAGGCAGAGTGGCAGTTGGGGTTGGGGGGAAGCAGGCTCCCTGCTGAACTGGGAGCCTGAAGCAGGGCTCCACCCCAGGACTCTGAGATCATGACCTGAGCTGAAGACAAAGGTTTAACCCACTGAGCCACCCAGGTGCCCTACACACACTTCTTTAGAACTAAATGACTCAGATAAAAGCAAAGCTATTTTAACTGAAAAGGAGAGACTGGTCTTATCACAGAAAATTATTAAGAATTAGAATTCTACCTGACTATTAATGCATGTTCTGATGACTGCTCTAGTTAAAGTATGCTCAAGCAATATAAATCAGAAATCAATATAAATGGACCCATCACCAATCTCAGGTCTTGATGTCCACAATGAATGATAGTAAATAGAAAGATTTTCTTTAATATATCATTTTCTTCACTGGTTAAAATGTTGTTACAATGAAGAAAGATAGCAATTTCCATTTGGCTTACCAACTCTTTTTTTCTCCCTTCAATCAATATTAATTATGGCTAATTTATATGAATGTCTATTTATATTAGATTCCACATATATAAAATTATATGCACTCAAATATATGTAGAGTTGAACCTAAGATTAAGTGTTAAAGAAGCTAAATTCTTAAAGACTTCAGCTAAAATTTAAAAATACCTACAAGTTCTATCCCATTGGGGGGGGAGGACTAAAATTCATGTTGATATCAACAATGTGCTAATAGCTGACCAATATCTTGGGAGACTACTTCACCCTGTTTATAAAAATACCTGTACTTTTTTTTTTTCCAATTAAAGATGTTGCTTCTTCTTCTTTTTTAAGATTTTATTTATTTTTGAGAGAGAGAGAGGGGGGTAAATCATGAATAGGAGAACAGCAGAGTGGGGGTGGGAGGGAGGAAGAGGGAGATAATCTCCAGCAGATTCTGTGCTGTGTGCAGGGCTCAGTGTGGGGCTGAGATTATAACCCTAAGATCAAGACCAGAGCCAGGACCAAGAGTCTGACAAATTAACCAACTGAGCCACCTGGGCATATATTGCTTCATTTAAGTGGCACAATATTTTCAGATGCTTTTAAAGCTATAATTTAGATTTTTGAAAAAATATTGAAAGCCAGACCTTAAGATATATTACAAAATTGTATTGATCAAAACAGTATGGTACTGACACAAAAACAGACACATAAGTCAATGAAATAGAATAGAAAACCCCAAAATAAGCCCATGATTATATGGCCAATTATCTTTTACAAAGTTGGTAAGAATATCCAATGGGAAAAAGATGGTCTCTTCAACAAATGTTCTTAGGAAAATTTGTCAGCTATATGCAGAAGAATGAAACCGGATTACTTTCTTAAACCATACACAAAAATAAATTTGAAATGAATTAAATACATAAATGTGATACATAAAACCATAAAAACCCTAGAAGAGAGCACAAGTGGTAATGTCTCTGACATTGCAACATTTTTCTAGATAGATCCCCTGAGGCAAGGGAAATAAAAGCCCAAAATAAACTATTTGGACTACATTCAAAAAATGAGAAGGGGGAGGAGGGGGAGGAGGGGGAGGAGGGGGAGGAGGGGGAGGAAGGGGAGGAGGAGGAGGAGGAGAGAAAAGAAACAGCAGCAGCTTCTGCACAGTGAAGAAAATAATCAACAGAACTAAAAGGTAATTTACCGAATGGGAGAAGGTATTTGCAAACTACATACCTTATAAAGTGTGACTTATAACTCAGCACCCAAAAACAAAATAATCCAACTAAAAGTGGGTATAAGACATGAATGTTTTTCCAAAGACATCATACAGATGGCTAACAGACACATAAAAAGATGCTCAAAATCTCTTGTCACCAGTGATATGCAAATCAAAACTACAATGAAATATCCCTCATACCTGTTAGAATGGCTAAAATCATAAACACAAGAAACAAGTTTGGGCAAGGATGTGGAGAAAAAGGAACTCTCTGACACTGTTGTGGGGAATGCACACTGGTGAAGCCTCTCTGGAAAACAGTATGGGGTTTCCTCAAAAAGTTAAAAATATAACTACCTTATGACCCAGCAATAGCACTACTGGGTATTACTCCCAAAATACAAAAACACTAATTCAAAGGGATCCATGTATCCCAATATTTACAGCAGCATTATTTATAATAGCCATACTATGGAAGCAGTTTGCAATAGCTGAATGGTAAAGAAGGGGTGGTATACAAAGGGATAATATTCAGCCATAAAAAAGAATAAATTCTTGCTATTTGCAATAGCATGAATAGAGCTAGAGAGTATAATGCTAAGTGAAGTCAGTTCAGAAAGAGACAAACATCATATGATTTCACTCATATGTGGAAATAAAGAAACAAATGAATAAAGGAAAAAGAGAGAGAGAGAGAAACCAAGGAACAGACTCTAAAACTATAGAGAAGAAACTGATGGTTACCTGAGGGGAGTTAGGGGTGGGGATGGATGGATCAAGTAGGTGATGGGGATTTAGCAGTGCACTTGTGATGAATGCTTAGTGATGCATGGAATTGTTGCATCACTATATTGTATACTTGAAACTGACATAACACAGGATGTTAACTATAGAGGAATTAAAATTTAAAAATCTAAAAGGATTACAGTATCCATTAATCTAAAATGTTTTAATAAAAATCAATAAAATCTAACTATAATTTATGCTACATCATGTCATCCATCATAAATACCTTAAAGAATTTTCAGTTTGCTTTACAGAATTTGTCTAAGCACAACTTGAATTTACCTTGCACACAAGTACAGCAGCTCAAGGTCACTAAGTTATTATATCCATAAAATGAAGGACCATAAAGGTGTATCTCAGAATACTTAAATCAATTTCAGTAAATGAATGAATTAATAAAGGAACCAAGATATCAATCATAAAGGTAAAGAGAAAGGAAATGCAATAACCTAATTAATAATCCAACTCAAATATTTATCATCAGAAATGAAATAAAATTATTATTGGCTCTGGTTGAATCCAGACACTTTTTAAAATTTGACAATTTTCCTAGCACATTAAAGCAGTCATTATTTACTGTAAACAAATTTATACATGCCTGTGGTAAGCTTTTCAATTCCAATAAAGATATTGTATCCATGCACATCTATTGGACAGTATTCACATTTGCATTAGCTAATTATTTCATAGTCTAGGCAGCACTTTTCTGGAAAAATCATCAGGGGTGCAAAACTATGTACAAAGTTATGAACAACAGACAAAAATCTTTAGAATTAGGGAGATAGAAACAAATGTATGAAGGCATAGAAATTGAAATCACCTTGTCCACCTGATAGAACATGGGCATATGATTTATGAGCTAAGAAGAGGTATTTTGATAATAACAAAGGACAGAATCAAGACAAAATAAAGATTGTTTCCAAATATAGAACTATACTGGATTTAATTTAAAAAGCTAGACTAAAAGACTTGAAAAATTTTGCCTTTTTCTAGTATCTATTTCATAATTTCATGATATATAAGCACAGTTCCCTAATTTAAACAAAAAACAATGCTATTATATCGTACATATATACATATATACACATATGTTCATATGTGTATGTAATAGGAAATACATATATTTATTAGCACCATGCTTAATCAACTGATCTAACTGGCCAGATGGAAAGACATATTTTTAGACAATTGTTTGGTTTGCTTTATTCTTAGTTTTCCCTCTGCTTCTTTTTCTGTAGTCCTATTAGGCACTGCCTTGCATCTCTGGTCATGGATAGCTTTTTATAAATATTCCATATTTGTAAGTTCATATATTCATATTAGAAAATTTTAAAGGCATACATACACATTTGTTTTCTGCATTTTGGTTTTCCTCTCACACCACACTATCTCTGAAAACCATGCTAAACAGGTAAAATGATATTTACTTTTTTCTGTAACATTTTATGGTACGGAGGACTATGATATCATCTAACTTTTTTATGGTATTCACTCAGATTAGTTTTCTGACACCATAGAAAACATAATAATATTCTTGTACACATATCTTACTAACTAAAAAATGATTACAGTATAGATTTTCAAGGAGTGGACTTACTGGGTTAAAATATATGGGAACTTTCAATCTATAGAGAAGTTATAAGTTTGCTTTTACCAGCAATCTGTGATTCTAGTACGTGAGAACATTCCAAGCTTGTATTAGATACTAGAGTTTGTTTTTCCCTTAGAGTTTAATGATTTTTTTCTTACCTGAGTTGTGTTTCCCTGGCTACTATCAATATGGGCGGTTTTAAATATTATTTGTTACTTGGACTTAATCTTAAAAAAAAAAAATCACCTGCTTCTTAACATATTTATATTGGATATTTTCTTATGATTTTATAAAAGCTCACTGTATATTATAGATATAAATGCTTTATTTTACACATTACTAAATTTTTCAAATTCTATTGGCTGCATATTGGTGTTATATACAGTGTCTTATACTTTATATCAAACTGTAATTAAACTCACTCTAAAGCATACTATTTAATGCTAAACTATAAGGCACCACACACACACACACACACACACACACACACACACACACAGCATCTATGTTACTAGTCTTGGTTAAGATTTTCTCCTCTGCTTTTTCTACATTTTCTGGCAAAATATTGAGTACTTATTCAAATATATGTTTTTAGACCATCAGGAATATATTTTTGCATATGATAAAGATAGAAACACATTTTATTTCCTTTCAGATATATAGCTATTAATTCAAGCACCATCATTAAATAATCTATCTTTTCTTCATTGAATTTTACCTTTTCCATTTTAAATGATAGTATTTAATTTGTAGTGAGATTTATTTCTGATTGATTCATCAGATTGGTTGAAAAATTGACTCATCAATTTTTATAACACTACTGGTGGCTTTCTAATATATTTGTATTATGTTTTGTGACACATCTTTCTCTATTTTTCATTCTTACTCTGACAATTATTCAGCTAAGTAAGTGTAGAAAATGATATGCATAATTTAGAAGCAAGGGATAACTTTATCCCCTCATAAGATTTGAGGTTGTTTATTTGATTTAAATGAAAAATTTCCATTGGGATTCTAATTATAAATTAGTACTGCATCAATTTTGAGATAACTGATTTTATGATATTACATCTTCCTATTACAAAGGCAGCATATCTATTATCACATTCTCATGTTACTAAGATTTTGTAGTTGAGTTTTCTTTTTCCAGTTTCACATTTAATTTATTCTTAATTATTTTGCAATTTTCCCCAAGGTGCAAGTAATATTTTATCTAACTCCACTAAATGGCACTTATTGCTAGATTATAAAGAAAAATAATCTTTTTTCTCCATTAATTTGTGAATGAAGTATAACTTTTATCTAAAGAAATCTGATTTTATTGATTTAATGAATTATGCTGATAATTTTTAATTAATTAGGTTTCTATAATATGAATAAAGCATGCTTTGTCAAGCATCTTTTGATCCTGTTATTTTGCTAGATAATCTGAGTGTCTTATGTGGAAATATTTTTCTCTTAGAAAAATTGTCATTTTTATACAATTTTTAAAACTTTTATGATGAAAATTGTTTCAACTTACTAGAATGATTTGAAGAATTGTTATATTCCTTTTATCTTGACTAACGTAAGTAAACTGGAAATTGTTTTGTTTTTTTTTTTCAAATAGTCTAAAAATCAGATGGAACATTCTAGTTTGGGTTATCTTTACAAAGCAAGATGTTAAGTAATCTTTGTGTTTTCTAATTGTGCTAGTTGTAATCTCTGCTAATTTGGGGGCCAATTTTAGGTACTTAAAATTCTAAAAAATTATCCATTTTCTATAGGCTTTCAATAATTTACCATAGCATTATACGTAGTCATCTCTTCAGTATTTTTAACTGTACTTTTAAAGACATTTCTTTCTTATTCTTACTCATAACTTTATTCATCTTATTCTTTTTTACTCAAAATATATCCAGGGCTATTTTACCATCCTTGACTTTGCTATCTGTATCATCAATTTCAATTTTTAGTTTATGTCTATTTATTCTTTATGTTTTCTAAATACAAAACATCAAATGATAAAGGCATATAAAAATATTTCCCCTTGAATCTGTTTTTTACTGGACTTTTTTCTTTGATGAATTATTCTTTTTATTGCTTTTTAAGTGATCTTAGTTTCACATTATCTTCATTTCAGTATACAAATGTTATCTGGATATATATTAATTTCATAAGATGTATCATTATTTTGGTTTTATTTGGATTTGGATCAGAGAATGTGACCTATAAAATATCTACCTTTTTGGAATATTTAGTCACTTTTCTTTCTCCCTGCCATTACACAACTGACTTAGTGATTTTTTTCATCAAATATACCCAGATAAATAAGAAAGAATAAGTGTATTGGAAAATTGTATAATGCCTATTCGTTTTCTGTTAAATTGGTCCACTTCAGAATGAAAGTTAATTCTCCAACCATAAACACAAGTCTAGCAAGTTATCATTTCTATTATTTATATAATATTATATTTAGCTTTATAATATAATTTCTGTCATATAATTTTATACTTTTCTGGCAGTATCTTTAATTTTCTACTTCATATTCAAATTATTCTTCTTATCTGAATCTTGTCATTTGCTTTTTAATGCTTTTTGTTTTTGTTTGTTAATAGCTTATTAAAGCTATTATTGGTCTTGTTTTACCCTCCATGTTTTAGCATATCTTTAGGAACTAAGGTGAGAGTCTCATTGTTTCCTGCCTTAGGTGTTGTGATATTTTGTTGTTGTTGTTGCTGTTATTTTTTAACCTGTCATATTGGTATTCTTTTTATCCTTAGAATTTAAAAATTTTACAAGAATATGTGTAGACTTTTTTTTTTAATCTTCAAATTCAAACTTTTTAAGAGAGAATCAATTCTCTGCTAGCTTATAAAAAATGTCTACTGTTATTTACTTCGTCATTAACACTCTCTCTTCTCAAACGTCTACATTTACATGTAGAGCCAATTGAATCTATATTCCAAGTCTCTTTTTTTCTTCAGCGTTTTCATATTTTTTTAAATTATTGTTAGGAGAGAATTCTTGTGTTTTACCATTTACTCCGCGTAAAGAAGATGTAAAATACACTGGAATTTTCTTGGATGTTATGACTTTTAGGTTTAGAAAATCTGTAAGCTTAATGCCACTTTAAAAGAGAAGAAAACTTTAAAACTTTAAAAGAGAAGAAAACGCTAAACCACATACTGTATTCCTAAGTATTAGGGAAGATGGTCGTGCTTTAATTCTTTCAAGTGGCCTGCCAAGTCAAATGATTAAGGGAATATAAAAACACAAATAAAAAGGGAAAAAAAACATCAGAAACCATATAAATTTTTATCAAAATCTGTTCTCTAAGATGAAAACACTTTTTTCTTCACTCTGGTTAACTTGTCCATCTTTTAAATGTAGAATATTAACATAAAAAGAAAGCTAAATTATGTTATATAATTAAATAGGCAAATTCAACAAATTACTGAAAGGTATTAAAGGAACCTAAGGGTTCCTCATAAGGAAAGCACAAAATGTGCATTTTAAGGCTTGATTTTTGAGATAATAATAAAATAATTGATTAATCTGACAGTAAAGTGATAGAGACAAGATTTAATCAAATTGGTAACTCATTTCAACAAAAAATTAAAATATACACATAAGAATTGAGAATTTTCTATGAAAAATGCTAATATGGAATTTTATTTTGGAATAATCATATTTTGTCACGTTTTCCCTGAATTCCTTCTTTACTCATTCAGAAGTATTTGACAGCTTATGACAAAACCAATTTGAAGTCATGTAAAATTACCTAGCTGACACTATTTTGCAAGTATGAGTCTTTTTTAATTCATGTGATTCTCATTCAGTTCAATATTAGATTTTACTCTCAAATGCTTCAGTGAATTTTGTAGATTAATTACTCACCAGTGCCAAAAATACATTTGAAATTTGATTTTTTTCATTAATAATTTCAATTTTTTAAAAGAGTATACCTGGCCTATGTAATTTTTGTACTCCAAATAATTTTCCATTAGTTCACAGCATGATAATAAGTGGTATACATGAATATAAAGAATATGTATATATTCAGGTATGTATAAATGTGTATGTACATATAAAAACATACAAATATATATATTCATACAGAAAGAGAAGTGAAAGTTATCAGTAGAATTATATTCATGGGAAGAATATTAAATACATTCTTTGGAATCCCTTTATATTCTCTCATATTTTTCTAGTTTGGGAAAAATATATTTTACATATATCTCGGTATGGCAGTAATTTTGAAGGAAATAATTAGATACTTTTAAGACAAACTAACTTTGTTTTCCAAAGAAATTATTCCCATTTAAATAGAGCAAGCAAATAATCATCCACAACATAATAGAGCATATAGACACATACACAAATGGGATTAAATATAATTTAAGGTGCTACTCCTATTTATTATAAATGTGTTCATTCTTAATTATTGGACATATTACATATTTAGAAAACTAATGTTTTTAAATACTTTAGCCTTATTTGAAATATGTATTATAAAAATTGTGTGATTTTCCCAAGTGATGCAGTAATTGTTTTGTATCTGTGTTATCAGGAACCTAAATTTGGTAGGATACTGTACCAATGGTGAAAATGTTCCAGAACTGATTATACTCTGTTAAGCTTGTGAGATCTCAAAATAATGATTAAGCTTGTAATGGAGGAAATGTTTTAATTTGAACAATAGTTCAAGTGTTTTCTTTCCTAAAAATAATTTAACTACTCTGTTTTCTAAAACCAGAGCTTAATTTTGAACTTTTTAAAAAAATAACACAATTAGTAGACCTCAAAACATTAGGTCTGTGAGCCTCAAAATTTGCTAATTTCAAATCCCAATTGTGTAATTTTTTAAATGTATGTACTTAACAAGCATTTAATCTCAGTAACTGTGTTATTCATTGTATGCAATAAATGTTGGAAACAATAATGCCAAACTTACAAGATTTTAAAAAGTAAATGACTAATTACATAGAAACAGGTGAACAGTGCATTATATTTTATATTATTACTGTGCAGATACATCATAAACTGTAACTTATTGATAGTACCTATTCTCAGAATATCTATTCAGTTATTCTACTCTAACTTGCAAAATATAGAATGTTGTAATTCTTAAAAAAATGGAAATAGGTAAAATGGTCCTTCATTTCTTGCTTTTTCATAACTAGCAAGTGTTTATTCCTTTTCCCCACTATGTGTATCACTCGTCAGTTTGAAATAAAAGCAAATCTTTATTCTTTCAAGGTTTCCTTTCCCCTCATGACAAAGTACTCTAAAGAGAAGAGAGCTCAGAAGAAATTGCAGATTCTCTTTAGCACTGCCTATCTATCTATCTATCTATCTATCTAGATATAAGTTTATATATATATTATAATCAGGATGCATGCCTTGAAAGGTCATTACAAAATTGCTTTAAATATGTTTTATAATGGATTTTTTATAGTTTCAGCAAGATTATCTAAAATAATTTTGCCTTCAATAAATCTTGCAAATTTTCATATTATAACAGTAAAACATTCTTGTTAAAAGAAGTAAAAAAATTCTAATATAAAAATAAAGGCAAAACTATTCCTCATCACCACCTGCCACTCACAATATGACACATTTTGGTCAGTTGTGTCTCCTAAAACATATTACTATATCATTCTGTTTATTGATTCATATTTATACAGAAATATATACAAATATATCCACTTATTTGCTTGCTTTGATCAAATTTCAAGATTGTAAGCTACATGTTTGCGACCTGCTTTTATAACACTGTGTATTACCATTTGTGTATGTAATGCACAGTTGCCTTTTTTCCAGAGTTTTGTCTACTAAGATTCAAGTATGACCTGTAATGGTTATAAATTTTTCATAAACTTAATTGTTGGATATTCTTTAAGTTTTCTTATAATTGTAATTTTAAAAAATTAACCATTCCTCCTCCAGACACTTGTTTTAATCAAAAAAATCCATTGGTTTTGTATGCTTAACTTATATTCAGCCACTATATTATAAAAATCAAACTATCAGCAAAACATCTTATACTTGGGGGCAAGGGGCAAGATGGCAAAGAAGTAGGAGAGCCTGTTTCAACTGGTCCCCTAAAGTGAGCTAATTATCTACCAGAACACTCTGAACACCCATGAAATCAGCCTGAGATGTAGGACTATATGCTTCTGGATCTCTATAGGGGCAGAAGATTCCAGTGAAGAGATAAACCAGAGTGGGAATGATCTGAATGATATTGGAGGATAATCAGGAGGGAGAGGGAGCCACCAGAAGCAACCCTATGGGAAGTAATACCCCGATATGAGAGTGCCCTATGATTAGGGACCAGCATTATCCTGGATTCTAGTTAAAAGCACTCAAAAAAAAAAAAAAAGATCTTAAGGGGCAACTGGTAGAATCAGGCATTCACTGGCATGGACCTAAGACCATGGAGCCAGGATGGCCACCACCAGCGACCACCTGTACCAGAGAAATGCAGCTGAGTCCCCTGGAGTTGCATGGCTTGCATCAAGGCTCAGCTGGGCACATTCCCACCCTCACATGAGGGGGTCTGATGATGATGCCAGCCTGCACTTCCTAGAACTTTTACACACTGCACAACTGGGGTCTGACCTACTTCCCACCAGCCCTGAGAAAGCTCCTTCCCAGAGCTAGCTGGAGGTCTCTAGGACTGGCTGAGGGTCTAGACTCTCACAGCTTCAGTGCGATCACCCGAGTTGGCAACCTGAGGGCCACAGTCCTGGCAAAGGCAACTACCAAAAGTGGACTCCCTGGACCAATATCCCTCGTAGTTTTGGCATGGTGATGCAGAGACAAGTGGGAGCTTCAGGCGACCCCTGAGATGGTGGCTGGGGATGTGCTCTGCCTGTGGGAGGTTGCATGGCTCAGCAGATTTGCAGAGGGGGATTCTGTGTGTTCTGGACCACTGGGGGGAGCAGACTGAGGCTTTTCTCTGAGATGGAGGGCTATGTACAGTTTGCTTTCCTCTAAACCTCCAAAGAGCTGCCAAAGAACAAAAACCTCCAGAGAACAAAAGTCTGAAAAACTGGTTTCCATAGAGCCCAGCCCCTTGATAGGGGGCAGGAGGACTCAACCCAAGCAAGACTGACTGAAAAACAATGTGGCAGGCTCCTCCCTGGAAAGCCAAACAAAAGAACGAGAGGACAGCCATCACAGGGTCCCCATAAAAATGTAAAACCCCAGTATCAGGGGAAAACAATAAATTAAGCTCCCAATATTACCCTAAAACCTGAATATTTCATAGATACAACTTTTTATTTTTAATTCATTCTCACTATTCTTGTTCTGTTTAATTCTTTCAACCTACTTACAATTACAACTAGAAGTTTAATACAACATATTCCATAATAACCTTTTAACTTGAATTTTTTTCAAACATATACCTGTGTTTTTCTTTTGCTTTTTGATTTTTTAAAAATATACATATAGATATAAGCTTCAAGGTAATCCTCTTTCCCTAATCAATACTACCTCTATATATAAACCAGTTTTAATCTCCCTTTATCTCTGGAAAGTTGAGTCCTTTAACAAAGATATCAAGATATACCCAGGAAGAATCAAAATAACCTTCCTCACCCACATTGAGGATTTATAACCTCTTCCCATCTTTTTCTTCTGTCAGTGTTTCTGTTCTGGTATTATATAAATCTTACACCTGGGGCTCATTTTGGCTAGGTTCTTCTTTTTTGTTTTTGTTTTTTTTTTTCCTTTGTGTATGTCTTTTTCTTTGTCCATTTTTCTTCATATACCTTATACATTTTACCATTGGGGCCCATTCTGCCTAGGTCTTCTCTCTCTCTCTCTCTCTCTCTCTCTCTCTTTTTTTTTCTGTATTTTTGGAGGTGACTTCTGATTGATCAGAAGCATTCCAGGGTGCAACTTGCCTGAATCATGATTGATATATTCAGTTACACATCCCCTCAACCACCACTCACCAAAATGACTAGGAGGAGGAACAACCAACAGAAGAAAAATTCAGAGACTGTGCCCTCTCCATCAGAGCTATTGGATATGGCTATAAGCAGTATGTCAGAAAGGGAATTCAGGGTAACAGTTATCCAGGCAATGGCTAGGTTGGAGAAAACTACTAACAACAACATAGAATGAAGAGAAAGTCACCCAGGAAGAAGTTAAAAATGCTATCAATGAGATCCAATCTAATTTAAATTCTCTAACAGCTAGAGTAACCAAGGCAGAAGATAGAATTTGTGTTCTAGAAGAAAAACTGATAGAGAAAAAGGATCAGGAAGAGGCCTGAAAGAAACAGCTTAGAAGCCATGAAACCTGAATTAGGGAAATAAATGAAACGAAATGTTCCAGTATCAGAATTATTGAGAACCCTGAGGGAGAGGAGAAAGAAAGAAGACTAGAAGATAGAGTTGAACAAATTATTGATGAAAATTTTCCCAGTCTGGGGAATAGAACCAGCATTCATGTCCTAGAGGCAGAATGATCACTTCCTAAGACCAATGAATCTAGAAAGACCTCAAGACACTTGATTGTGAGACTGATGAATCATAATTTTATTTTATTTTTTTAAAGATTTTATTTGTTTATTTGATAGAGATTACAAGAAGTCAGAGAGGCAGACAGAGAGAGAGGAGGAAGCAGGTTCCCCACTGAGCAGAAAGCCTGATGTGGGGCTTGATCCCAGGACCCTGAGACCATGACCTGAGCCAAAGGCAGAGGCTTCAACCCATTAAACTACGCAGGCGCCCTTGATGGATCATAATTTTAGACAAGAGCTCCTGAGGGCAGCTAGGAGGAAGAGATTACTTACATACAGAGGAAGGTCCATCAGAATAACATCAAACCTGTCCAGAGGAACCTGGCAAGCCAGAAAGGGCTGGCAAGACATATTCAGGGCACTAAATGAGAAGAAAATGCAGCCAAGAATACTTTATCCAACAAGGCTGATATTCAAAATGGATGGAGAGATAAAGAGCTTCCAAGACCAGTGAGGTTTAAGAGTATGTGACCACCAAGCTGGCCCTACAAGAAGTAATAAGGGGGGTTCTATAAAAGAAGAAATAACCCTAGAGTGTTATAGAACAGAAATTTACAGAGAGAATATATAGAAACAAGGACTTCAAAGGCAATATGATGTCAATAAAAAAGTATCTTTCAATAATCACTCTCAATGTGAACAGCCTAAAGGGTCCCATAAAATGGCACAGGGTTACACATTGCATAAAACAGCACAGCGTTGCATATTGATAAAATGACAGGGCCCATCCATATGTTGTCTATAAGAGACCCATTTGGAACTTAAGGATACATCCAGACTGAGAGTGAAGGGATGGAGAATCATCTTTCATGTCAATGGGCTCCAAAAGAAAGCTGGGGTAGTGATTTTTGTATCAGAAAAATTAGATTTTAAACTAAAGACTGTAGACAGAGATAAAGAAGGACACTACATCATTCTTAAAGTGTCTACTCACCAAGAAGATCTAACAATTGTAAATATTTATACCCCAATACAGGAACAGCCAACTACATAAGACAACTGTTGATCAAGGTAAAAAGTCATATTGACATGAATACATTAATAGTAGGGGACCGTAACATGCCACTCAGTAATAGACAGATCATCCAAGCAAAAAAATCAATAAAGAAATAAGAGCATTGAATGACACATTGGACCAGATGGACTTCATAGATATATACAGAACATTTCAGTCTAAAACAACAGAATACTCATTCTTCTCAAGTGCACATGGAACTTTTTCCAGAATAGACCACATACTGGGTCACAAATCAGGGTTCAACCTATACCAAAAGATTGAGATTATTGCCTGCATATTTGCAGGCCATGATGCTTTGAAATTGGAACTCAACCACAAGAAAAAGTTTGGAAGGAATTCAAACACTTGGAAGCTAAAGACCACCCTGCCTAACAATGTTTGGACCAACTAGGAAATCAAAGAAGAACTTAAACAATTCATGGATACCAATGAGAATGAAAACACTTCAGTTCAAAACCTATGGGATACAGCAAAGGTAGTCCTAGGGGGGAATATAGCTACCCAAGCCTCCCTCAAAAAAATTGAAAAAATACCAAATACATCAGCTCTCTTTACTCCTTATGGACAATCAACAACAAATTAAGCCAACCCCACACACAAGAAAGGAAATAATCAAGACTAGAGCAGAGATTAATGAGATAGAAACTAGAGACAAAGTAGAACACATCAACAAAACTAGATATTTTTTTTGAAAGAATCAATAAGATCAATAAACCATTGGCCAAACTAATCCACAAGAAAAGAGGACCCAAATTAATAAAATTATGAATGAAAAGGGAGAGATCGCAATGAACATGAAGGAAATAGAAACAATTATCAAAAATTATTATCAAGAGGGACACCTGGGTGGCTCAGTTGGTTAAGCAGCTGCCTTCAGCTCAGGTCATGATCCCAGCGTCCTGGGATCGAGTTCCATATCAGGCTCCTTGCTCGGCAGGGAGCCTGCTTCTCCCTCTGCCTCTGCCTGCCACTCTGTCTGCCTGTGCTCGCTCGCTCTCTCTCCCTCTCTCTCTGACAAATAAATAAATAAAATCTTAAAAAAAAAAAAGAAATTTGGGGCGCCTGGGTGGCTCAGTGGGTTAAAGCTGCTGCCTTCAGCTCGGGTCATGATCCCAGGGTCGTGGGATCGAGCCCTGCATCGGGGTCTCCGCTCTGCGGACAGCCTGCTTCCTCCTCTCTCTCTCTGCCTCTCTGCCTACTTGTGATCTCTGTCTGTCAAATAAATAAATAAAATCTTAAAAAAAAAGAAATTATTATCAAGAGTTATATGGCAATAAGTAAAGCAACCTTGATGAAATGAATGCATTCCTGGAAATCTATAAACTTCCAGAACTGAATCAGGAAGGAATTGCCAACATGAATAGACCAATAACTAGTAACAAGAATCAAGCAGTGATCAAAAACCTCCCAAAAAACAGAGGCCCGGAAATTGATGGATTCCCTGGAGAATTCTACCAAACATTCAAAGAAGAAATACTACCTACTTTCCTGAAGCTTTTTCAAAAATAGAAAGAGAAGGAAAACTTCCAGACTCTTTTTTATGAAGCCAGCATTATCCTGATCCCCAAACCAGGCTAAGATCCCACTAAAAAGGAGAATTTCAGACCAGTATCACTGACGAATATGGAGGCTAAGATACTCAACAAGATCCTAGATAATAGGATCCAACAGTATATTAAAATGATTATCCACCTTGACCAGGTGGGATTTATCCATGGGATGCATGGGTGGTTCAACATTCACAAATCAATCAATGTGATAGAAGAAATCAATAAGAGAAGAGAGAAGAATCACATGGTCCTTTCAATTGAAGCAGAAAAAACATTTGAGAAGAAGAATCCGTTCCTGATTAAAATGATTCAATGTATAGGGATAGCGGGGACATTACTCAACTTCAACATCCTTCTATGAAATACCCAAAGTGAATATCATCCTCAATGGGGAAAAGCTGACAGCCTTTATTTTGAGATCAGGAATATGACAAGGATGTCCACTCATGCCACTCTTGTTCAACATAGTACTAGAAGTCCTAGCAACATCAATCAGACAACGAAAGGAAATAAAAGGTATTGAAATTGGAAATGAAGAAGTCAAGCTCTCTCTCTTCACAGATGACATGATACTTTCTATGAAAAACCCAAAATAATCCACCCCCAAACTACTAGAACTCATACAGCAATTTAGTAACGAGGGAGGATACAAAGTCAATGTACAGAAATCAGTCACTTTCTTATACACAAACAATGAAAATATATAAAGGGAAATTAGAGAATCAATTTCATTTACTATAGCACCAAGAACCACAAGATACCTGGGAAAACACCTAACCAAGTAGGTAAAGAATCTGTACTCGAGGAACTACAGAACACTCATGAAAGAAATTGAGTAAGACACAAAAAGATGGAAGACAATTCCATGCTCATGGATCAGAAGAATCAAGATCAGAAGAATCAAGAATAAACATTATTAAAATGTCTATACTACCTAGAGCAATCTATACTCTCACTGCCATTCCTACCAAAATTCCACCAGCATTTTTCAAAGAACTGGAACAAATAATCCTAAAATTTGTATGGAACCAAAAGAGACCCCGAGTTGCTAAGGAAATGTTAAGAAAGAAAAACAAAACTGGGGGTATCATGTTGCCTGATTTCAAGTTTACTACAAAGCTGTGTTCAGCAAGACAGCATGTTACTGGCACAAAAGCAGACACATAGACCAGAGGAACAGAGTAGAGAGCCCAGATATGGAACCTCAACTTTATGGCCAAATATTCTTTGACAAAGCAGGAAAAAAAGACAGTCTCTTCAATAAATAGTCTGGGAGAATTGGACAGCTATGTATAGAAGAATGAAACTTGACCATTCTCTTACACCATACACAAACATAAACTCAAAATGGATAAAAGACCTCAACGTGAGGCTGGAATCTATCAAATTCCTAGAGAAAGACATAGGCAGTAACCTCTTCGACATTGGCCACAGCAACTTCTTTCAAGATATGCCTCCAAAGGCAAAGGGAACAGATGTGAAAATGAACTTTTGAGACTTTGTCAAGATCAAAAGCTTCTGCACAGCAAAGGAAGCAGTCAACCAAACAAAGAGGCAACCCACGGAATGGGAGAAGATATTTGCAAATGACACTACAGACCAAGGGCTGATATCAAAGTTCTATAAAGAACTCCTCAAACTCAACATGCATAAAACAGATAACCATGTCAAAACATGGGCAGAAGACATGAACAGACACTTCTCCAAAGAAAACATACAAATGGCTAACAGACACATGAAAAAATGTTCATCATCATTAGCCATTAGGGAGATTCAAATCAAAAGCACATTGAGATACCACTTTAAACAAGTTAGATTGGCCAAATTTAACAAGACAATAAACAAAAAGTGTTGGAGAGGATGTGGAGAAAGGGAAAACCCTCTTATGCTATTGGTGGGAATGCAAGTTGGTGCAGCCACTTTGGAAAACAGTGTTGAGATTCCTTAAGATATTAAAAATAGAGCTACTCTATGACCTTGCAATTATACTACTGTGTATTGACCCCAAAGATACAGATGTAGTGAAAAGAAGGGCCATCTGTACCCCAATGGTCAAAGAAGCAATGGCTACAGTCATCAAACTGTGGAAAGAACCAAGATGCCCTTCAATGGATGAATGGATAAAGGATATATGGTCCATATATACAATGGAGTATTATGCCCCCATCAAAAAGGATGAATTCCCAAATTTTACATCAACATGGAAGGGACTGGAAGAGATTGTGCTGAGTGAAATAAGTCAAGCAGAGAGTGTCAAGATCAAAAGGTTTCACTTACTTGTGGAGCATAAGGAATAACACGGATGACATTGAGAGATGAGAGGAGAAGTGAGTTGGGGGAAATCAGAGGGGGAGACAAACCATGACTGTGGCCTCTGAAAAAAAACCTGAGGGTTTGGGAGGGGAGAGGGTGGGGGTTGGATGAGCCTGGTGGTGGGTATTATGGAGGGCACGTATTGCATGGAGCACTGCGTGTGGTGCATAAACAATGAATTTTTGGAACAGTGGAAATAAATAAATAAATAATAATAAAAGAAAAGAAGAAGAAATGTATAAAACTGCTGAATCATTATATTGTATTTTAACTATACTGAAATTAAAAATTTAAAAATTAGAAAAATAAAATCTCATACTTGTTTCTTAAGGACATTTTCCAAAAATGGTAGTAGTAGGCATTGCTGTGTTCCTGACTTTAAATAAAATTTTAATTTGTCCTATATTTAAATAAGATTTCCCATTTTTCAGAAGCATTTTTATCAGAGAAATTTCTATTTATATAATTATACATGTTTAAAATTAGAAGCGATTGATATATTTTTCCAAATAAGTTTGTACTTTGTAATATAATTTCTTCATATGCGGTATTTTTTGTTTAGGAATGCAGACATTTTACAGAATCAAGAAGTATCAATAAAATTGGTAATAAAATTGGTCTATCTGTAGTTTTACAATGTTTCTGTTAGCACTGTGTGTCTTTGGCTAAGTTTAATTAGTCTGTTTCATTTTATGTTCCTTTTAAAACCAGGCAACAGGATTCTTGGTATTTTTATAAAATGCTATGTCCTAAAAATTATTATAATTTCAGAAAAACAAATGCATTTATCTCAAAATAATTTGTTGAATTTCTAATATTATTTGCATTTTTAAAATTATTCTGGCACTTAAATCATTTTTAATAATAGACTCTACAGGGGCACCTGGGTGGCTCAGGTGGTTAAATGTCTGCTTTCAGCTCAGGTCATGATCCCAGGGTCCTGGGATCCAGCCCCACATTGGGCTCTCTGCTCAGCGGGAAGCCTGCTTCTCCCTCTCCCACTTTCCCTGCTTGTGTTCCCTCTCTCACTGCCTCTCTCTGTCAAAAAAATAAATAAAATCTTAAATATATATATATATATATACTCTACAATTGTAAACTATTTTTATTACAGTCACTTAGATTAGTTCATCTGATTGTGTGAGGCAGTGATATTTATATTATTTGAATGTATATTGTGGTATATTAATGATCACTATGTATTTAAATTTTGGGGTCCACTGCCTAACATAAGTGAATAAAGCTATAATAATCTTATTTAAATGCATTTACAGATATTTACATTTTATCTATTTTTGCTCTTACATGACAACATGAGAAACTAGAGTTAACCAATTGACTAATGAATACATACAAAATATAGAAGTGTCTTTCTAATACAATTTATATGATTATAGTGGGTACTTATGTTTGTTTTTTTTTTTT
>RCUC01133389.1:0-51554 GCA_003697995.1 Taxidea taxus jeffersonii | reverse complement strand
GCAAAGAAGAAGTCAAACTATCGCTCTTTGCAGATGATATGATACTATATGTGGAAAACCCAAAAGGCTCCACTCCAAAACTGCTAGAGCTTGTACAGGAATTCAGTAAAGTGTCAGGATATAAAATCAATGCACAGAAATCAGCTGCATTTCTTTGCACAAACAACAAGACAGAAGAAAGAGAAATTAAGGAGTCAATCCCATTTACAATTACACCCAAAACCATAAGATACCTAGGAATAAGCCTCACCAAAGAGGCAAAGAATCTATACTCAGAGAACTATAAAGTACTCATGAAATAAATTGAGGAAGACACAAAGAAATGGAAAAATGTTCCATGCTCATGGATTGGAAGAATAAATATTGTGAAAATGTCTATGCTACCTAAAGCTATCTACACATTTAATGCAATGCCTATCAAAATCCCATCCAATTTTTTCAAAGAAATGGAACAAATAATCCTAAAATTTATATGGAACCAGAAAAGACCTCGAATAGCCAAAGGAATATTGAAAAAGAAAGCCAAAGTTGGTGGCATCACAATTCCAGACTTCAAGCTCTACTACAAAGCTGTCATCATCAAGACAGTATGGTACTGGCACAAAAACAGACACATAGATCAATGGAACAGAATAGAGAACCCAGAAACAGACCCTCAACTCTATGGTCAACTAATCTTCGACAAAGCAGGAAAGAATATCCAATGGAAAAAAGACAGTCTCTTCAACAAATGGTGTTGGGAAAATTGGACAGCCACATGCAGAAAAATGAAATTGAACCATTTCCTTACACCACACATGAAAATAGACTCAAAATGGATGAAGGACCTCAATGTGAGAAAGGAATCCATCAAAACCCTTGAGGAGAACACAGGCAGCAACCTCTTCGACCTCAGCCACAGCAACTTCTTCCTAGGAACAACGCCAAAGGCAAGGGAAGCAAGGGAAAAAATGAACTATTGGGACTTTATCAAGATCAAAAGCTTTTGCACAGCAAAGGAAACAGTCAACAAAACCAAAAGACAACTGACAGAGTGGGAAAAGATATTTGCAAACGACATATCAGATAAAGGGCTAGTATCCAAAATCTACAAAGAGCTTAGCAAACTCAACAACCAAAGAACAAACAATCCAATCAAGAAATGGGCAGAGGACATGAACAGACATTTCTTCAAAGAAGACATCCAGATGGCCAACAGACACATGAAAAAGTGCTCCACATCACTGGGCATCAGGGAAATACAAATCAAAACCACAATGAGATCCCACCTCACACCAGTCAGAATGGCTAAAATGAACAGGTCAGGAAATGACAGATGCTGGTGAGGATGTGGTGAAAGGGGAACCCTGACTACACTGTTGGTGGGAATGCAAGCTGGTGCAACCACTCTGGAAAACAGCATGGAGGTTCCTCAAAAAATTGAAAATAGAGCTACCTTATGACCCAGCAATTGCACTACTGGGTATTTACCCTAAAGATACAAACATAGTGGTCCAAAGGGGCACGTGTACCCGAATGTTTATAGCAGCAATGTCCACAATAGCCAAGTTATGGAAAGAACCTAGATGTCCATCAACAGATGAATGGATAAAGAAGAAGTGGTATATATACAATGGAATACTATGCAGCCATCAAAAGAAATGAAATCTTACCATTTGCGACGACATGAATGGAACTAGAGCGTATTATGCTTAGCGAAATACGTCAACTGGAGAAAGACAACTATCACATGATCTCCCTGATATGAGGAAGTGGAGATGCAACGGGGGTGGGGGTTAAGGTGGTAGGAAAAGAAAAAATGAAACAAGATGGGATCGGGCGGGAGACAAACCAAAAGAGACTCTTAATGTCATAAAACAAACTGAGGAGGGGGTGAGGGATTGGGAGAGGGTGGTGGGGTTACATTATATGTTTAAATAAAGCTTAAATAAAAAGAAAACTAAAAAAAAAAAGAATGGTTTGCATGCACTAAATGTTGAAATAGATGTTATTTTACTCAAAATGATTTCTCTCTATGCTCTAGTCTCACATCTTTGTGGGTAGTTCAGTTTTATAGTGACAAGTACCTTGCAGATAATGAGACAGATAGAACGGGTTCTGAAAAACATGAAATTCAAAGCTTCAAAAGAGTGTCTCTCATACTCTTTCAATTTCTGCCACAACTTAGTAGTTAGAATAATGCCATTATACCATTTTCCACTAAGTATGACAAACTGTTCTAATTAAACCATTTAAAACAACAATTTTATTCCTAACATATGTGCAACCAAATGTGGTTTTAAATTAATTTTCCATTGCTCTTTTATGCAAATTAGAGCTTTCATCATTGCAAATGTGATTCTGTAAAATGAAAATACTAGAAATCAGAATTTGTGACAAGAAAATTAATTTCTTGCTTATTGAAATTTGTACCAGCAATATGTTATATAACAAAACAAAACAAAAAAACAACAAAATACAAAAATTCACTTCGATAATAGGAGTACTAATTAATTTTTAAACAGTAGAAATCTAATGCACAATACTTTCAGAGCAGATGTATAAAAATTCCATTAATTATTTTACTAGCACATATGTGCTCTAGAAAATATTAGATTAATTTGAGAGTATTTTTCCTTCAGATGAACTTGAAAGATGTCTTTCATTCTCCATTTACCTTATCAGAACATTTGAACATTGATAGGTGAGGTTGGCATAGATGTTTTGGTGCTTACAATTATTTATATGAATTTTTAAATGATTCTATATTTCCTGCTTTTAACTTACATTATCCCCTTAGGACATAAAGCTCTAACATCTCAGTAATTCGGGTGTGAGTATTTTGTGAAAATTATGGATTTTACAATAGCGTAAAGAATAAAATGTGAAGAATGTGAGTTACATAATTTTGTAATTCGTAGTAATAAAAAAAAAAGCCAGAGGTAAAATTTCATCTTAATTTCATAGTTCCTTTTACCTGGAACTCGTCTGCCACCAGCCTTTGCCAATGTAGCAGCTGGCATCTTTCAGCTAGACTACTATCATTGGTCCCCTTCCAGACAATCATTACATCCTCTGTTCACTCCATTCTCCGCAAAGCAGTCAGAGCTATCTTTTAAAACTGAAAATCTAATAATGTCACTTCACATGCTTAAAACTTGTCAGTGGCTGCATATTGCTTTTGGAGTAATATTGAAAAATATTAACATGGCCTAGGAGGACTTGGATAATGTAGGTCTTGTCAAGATGTCTCCAGACCTCTGACTGTCTTTGTGGAATCTCCCACACTCCCCAGTTTCTCAAATACGCTATTACTCTTTCTAGAACAATTTCCTCTCCTCCATTTCCTAGTTAGTACCTAAATATCCTTCAGATTACAGAAAAAAGCACACCACATTTGAGTTCAGTTCTTTTCCTTTGTTATAGGCTCACCTAGAGCCATGTTTCTTCTGTTTATAATGTTGGTTTTAATTGGTTACTAGTAAGAATTTGTGTGACTATTTGAATAAAGTCTTTCTCCCTAGCAAAACTAGGAGCTCATGATGGAAGGGATTATGTATGATTTTGATCACATTTTCATCCTTATTGTCTAGCAGAGTAACTGTCATTCACTACTCAGCTTAATGAGTTTTAAAAGATAGTAAAACCAGGGGCACCTGGGTGGCTCAGTGGGATAAGCCTCTGCCTTCAGCTCTGGTCATGATCCCAGGGTCCTGGAATAGAGCCCTGCATCAGGCTCTCTGCTCAGCAGGGAGCCTGCTTCCCTTTCTCTCTCTGCCTGCCTCTCTGCCTACTTGTGATCTCTGTCTGTCAAATAAATAAATAAAATATTAAATAAAAAGATAGGAAAACCAAAACTAACAAACTAGAAAACCAAATCCAACAATATATAAAATGGATTTCATACTATGACTAAGTGGGATTTATTGCAGGAATGCAAAGTTAAAAACCAAAGTAATACACCATATTAATAGAATTAAGCACAAACAACAAATGATTATCTCAAAAGGTACAGAAAAAGCATCTGATAAGATCTAATACTCTTTCATGGTAAAGATGCTCAACAAACTAGGAATAGAGGATAACTTCTTCAATCCAATAAAACATACCTACAAAACAAACAAACATAAAAACCAAAACCCTGCAACCACAAAATGCTAAAAAAAACTGAATGATTCTCACTTAATATCAAGAACAAGCCAAGAATAGCTACTCCTGACCGTTGTTTAAAATTGTATAAGAGATCCTAGACAGGTTAATTAGTCAAGAAAAAGAAATGAAAAGCATCCTGAATGAAATGGAAGAAGAAAAATTAGTTCACTTTGCATATGGTATAAACATGATCATAGAAATTATAAATAATCCATTAAAAAGCATTAGAACTAATAAGTGAGTTTAACAGTATTTAAGATGAATACTGTTAAAAGATGAATATAGAAAAATAAGTATGCCTAAATACTAGTAATGAAAAAAGAATAAGTTAAAAAAACTATTACATTTGTAATAGCATCAAAAAAATAAAATAGTAAAGTTAGAAGAAAATCAACATTTGTACATTGAAAACTACAAAACATGTTTAAAGAAATAGAAGAAGATCTAAGTAAATGGAAAGACATCCATGTTCATGGATCAGAATTCTTAGTATTGTTAAGTTGACAGTATTTGCCGAACTGATCTAAAGATTCATTGTAATCCCTATCAAAATTCTAACTTTTTTTTTTCTTTTGCGGTAGTGGATAATCTAGAAATAAAACTTTTATAAAAATGCTAGAGATCTAGAAGAACCAAAAGAATCTTGAAAAAGAACAAAGTTGGAATACTCATGGTTTCCTATTTGAAAATTTAGTACAAAGCTTCAGCGATAAGAGAATATTGTGCTCACTTGAGGTTAGATACATTGAATAGTAGAACAGAAGTGAGAGTCCAGAAAGAAAGTCTTAGATTTATGGTCAATTGACAAGGGTGCCAAACAATTAAGTGGAATATTTTTTTTTCAATAAATGGTGCAAAGACAACAGAATATCCATATGCAAAAAAATGAGGTTAGACTTCTACCTCATGCCATAGACAAAAATTAAATTGGATCACAAACTGAAATATAAGAGTTAAACCTATAAACACCTTAGAAGGAAATATAAGGGTAAACTTTACTCTGAGTGAGTCGATGGTTTCTTACATGTGGTAGTAAAAGTAAAGGCAAAAAAAAAAAAAAGCAAAAGAGAGAGAGAGAGAATAGATCACATCAGTTAAATCAAAATAAAAAAAAATGTTTTATCCTTCAAGTGATACAAGCAGGAGAGTAAATAGGCAACTCACAGAATGGAAGAGGATATTTCTAAATCATATATCTCTGATGGAAAACTTGTATCTAGAATATAAAAAAATTCTTACAATTCAATAATAAAACACAAGTAATTAGAGGTGAAAAAGATTGAAAAAACATTTTTTCATATAAGATATGCGAATGGTCAAAAAGGATATGAAAAGTTGCTTAACATCATTAGTCACTAGTGAAATCCACATCAAAACCACAAGATACCATTTCACTCCCACATTCATGGGTATAATCAAAAGAAGACAATAACAAGTACTGTTGATGATGTGGAGAAATTGGAATTCTCAAACATTGCTGGTGTAATATAAAACTATGCAACCACTTTGGAAAACAATATAACGGTTCCTCAAAAATTTGAGCACAAAGTAAGCAGATGACCCAATAATTTCATCCAAGAGAGTGGAAACATTTATCCATGCAAAACTTGTACATGAATATTCATAACAACATTATTCATAATCACCCAACGTGGGGACAACCCAAATGTCTATTAGCCTAAGAATAGGTAAATGTTAGATATTCATACAAAGGGGTATTATTTATCAATAAGAAGAAATGAAGTTCTGATATATAGTACAAATGGATGATCTTTGAAAACATTTTGCTCAGTGAAAAAAGCCAGTGATAAATAATCACATATTGTATGATTCCATTTATATGAAGTGTCTAGAATAGGCAACTCTATAAAGTCAGAAATTAGATTAGTGATTGTTAAGGGATGGGAGCTTGGGGGGAAGCAGTGGATTTGAAATTTCTTTTTCAAGGGACAGAAATGTTCTCAATTTGTAGTAATGGTTGACTATTCTGAGAATATAGTAGAAAACATTTAATTGTATACTTTAAAAGTGTAAATTTGGAACTGTCTGGGTGGGTCAGACTGTTACGTGTCTGACTCTTGATTTTGGCTCATGTCATGATTTTAGGGTTGTGAGATCTAGCCCTGCTTTGGGCTCTGTTCTGGGCATGGAAGCTGCTGAAGACTCTCTTCCTCTTGCTCTGTCCTTACCCCTTTAAAAGGAAGGGGGTGAATTTTACAGCATGTGAATTGGGCATCCCAGTAAAGATGGTATAAAATAATTGAATGAATTAATGAATAAACAAATTAGTACTAGCACAGTGTTATACATTGAAGATATTTTAATATAAATATAATAAAACCTTTAAATACCCTGTTGTATACTCAGTGGATATAAAATGTAAACTCCTCCAATGGCTGTATTAATTAGAAATCTGCATCTATTTATAAAGCAGGTTTTCTGGAAGCCACTCATAAAAAACAATTTGAATATATACTCTCTATGTGAGCATCATCCCTTAAGGGGCCTCTCTTTTTTTCCCAACCTTGAAACAGGACTTAGCTTTTCATCATGGCTCTCTGCAGTTAAATCCACTACCACGTCATTAGTGAGAAGTGTAGATTTTCCCAAATTATACATGTCATGTTCAAGGAAGGAGAGAAAATTGTTTAAACCAAACTCCAAATGGAAAATACCTTAATAAATATATCTCCTTTGACAGGTTAATCATCCCATAAATTCCTTCTCTGGCTGTTGCTTGTTTTTCTCAACTTTCCTTCCCCAAGTCTAAACCTGTTTCTCCATACCTCTTTCCTTATGCAGAATTTCTTGTTGATGTTATAGATTTATGACTCATAGTAAGCTTAGCTAACACACATCCCTGGGCATACTGTTTCCAAATAAGTTTATTAATGACCTTAGCTCAAGAAAACCATAGACATTGTGTTTCCTGTATGCAAGACTGTCTATATTTAGATACTTATAACTAGATAAATGAATATTATGAAGGTATTTTGAAACTCTGACTTTATTAATATGAGTAATTAACATGAACATAGCACATAAACTTTGTAATTTAACTGAACAACTATTTATTGATAGTGTGGTAGATGCTGGATCTAACCAAGTATGAAGGTCATGGTTCTTGCATGTAAGAAATTCACAATCCAGTTCTGTTACAAACATGTTGGAAATTAACATTCTTCCAACTCTGTAAGGAAACTAAGGCAAAATGAGAAAATTAAGACTCAAGATAATCATCTAGTCACTGGATTTGTACTCACAATTTCTAATAATATATATTTTTTTATTTGACCAGTGAGTCACACTGACTATAAAACAGTTTGCATATAGTATGTTTTTTAGGTTTAGTAGAATCCCATTCACAAATTCCAAAAACATTTACTCAGTATACTTTGTATAAGTAATATTAACACCCATATCTGCCAGGATTCTTATTTATATACAACAGAACCCACTATAGCCAGTATGAGCATGAAGGAATTGGTTACAGGGCAATCAGCATTGTGAGGGAGTTCTTTGTTGTGATAGGGAGAGGGGCCAGTCTCTTTTCGGTGCCTAACAATGTTTCTAGACCCACATAGTCTGGGTTGGGCAAAGAAGGAAACAGAACCGTACATTAATTGCTGACTCAGTATATACTAGCTCCCAGAGGATGATTCCAAAACATTTAAAGATGTATCTCTTAGCAAGTACTGTATTTGCCTTTATTATTCCTTTCTAGGGGTCTATAATTCAGGTCCTTTCTAAGTGATAAGGTACATGGCAAAACTAACAAATCCCATGGACACAAGCCCCATTGCCTTATCTCTCTTGTAAGAATATGCATTTCTTGATCAGAAAAATTAGGTGGAATAATGTAGTGCTAAGACATTTCATAAGAATATAGATACTGCTTCTTTTAGAAGTGCCATGAACAAAAATGTCAAAATTATACACAAAATGTGTTTATCCCAATAAGAACAAATTTCCCTCTGGGGGCGCCTGGGTAGCTCAGTGGGTTAAAGCCCCCACCTTCAGCTCAGGTCATGATCCCAAGGTCCTGGGATCGAGCCCCACATTGGGCTCTCTGCTCCGCGGGGAGCCTGCTTCCTCCTCTCTCTGTCTATCTCTCTGCCTGCTTGTGATCTCTGTCAAATAAATAAATCTTTAAAAACAAAAAAAAGAACAAATTTCCCTCTGTCAGGGATATACTTTATCTGCTATCAGGTGATTTGTTACTCAGTTATTTAGCCTCATTGAAGGTTAGATATTGTTACCATCCAGTCAGGCAGAATTTGTGGGAAAAAAAACCATCTTTGGTCAAAGCCAGCCTGTATTTTTATATCTATACACCACATCCATTCTTTATACCATAGGTACTTGTTAGTAATCATTAAGTGAATCTGGGGATTGGTGGGGGAAAGGCTGACCAGTAGCCATGTAATAGTTTATTTCATAAGTTTAATCATTAAGTGCATATTCAGCAGCTGGATGATGCCTCACATAGAACAGAATTCCTCCTAGACTGATCTCATTCCAAGAGGAAAATTCTCCAAGTTTTTACCAGTTCTCCGCTCTCTACTCAGCCTTCCAAGTCCCTGACCATCCTGAAAAAATGGTTTCACTGATTCTCTTATGTTTAAACGCCAGCTATACTTTAAAATATATTTCCTACAAGGAAAAAGTACTTTCTGCCCACAAGGAAGTTTTCTCTACTTTGTTATCCTCATAACCATGGCAGGGTAGGCCTGGAACATCTTAGTGGTCCCCTTCAAACAAGAGCAGCTATACTCTCTAAAACCATTTCCAAGCTAAGTTTGTTTTTCTTTTCTCCTCGTTAGACTAGAAAACTGCATATGAGGTTAACGTCGTCTGAGGGAGGATGGCCAATAAAGCAGGAGGACACTGAGAATGTGAGCCATCTGTTTTAGAACTTGTTCATACATGGCTATGCCACATCAGCTCCAAATGATACAGGGTGATTCTGGTTATACCAGAATTTGTGGCCTGGTGGATCAGAAAACACCCAGTTCATGATGGCAGTTGAGGTCACATGGTTACCTGATATTTCATGGCAGAGCAGTTAGTCTCAACTGTATAGCTCCAGAATAAATTGTGAGCTAAAAAGGACTACTGTGATTCGTCTAGTGCCATTTGCCTACCATCCCTCTCAGGTACAGACACGTAAACCACCATCCAGTGTGCTTGACCAAAATGGCCAAATGACAAGGTTGCTTACACCACTGTGCCTCTAATGAAAACAAAGAACACTTGTCTTCCGGCAGATAAGCGCTGCAATTTGTAGTTTTCAGACACATAGAAATGGAGATAGCTTATCAACAACAGACCTTATTACAGAAAATAGTGAGAAATATTCAGGAAGGAAGGACTGATATGCAAGAAACAATAACAAAGAAATTGGTATGTGTCTGGGAAAATATGCATCATCAATATTATTATCTAATTTGGGAAGTTAAAAATACCAATAGTAATATTGTGGGCAACTATATAATATAAATATAAACAACATACATATATATGTATATATTATATATTTATTTTATATACATAATATAAAATATAAGCCAAAAAGGCAGGGTTGATAAGAGTTGAAGTGATGTCAAATATTCCTTAGGTAGAATAGAAAAGATTCTGATTAATCTTTGAATTATGTATATGTGGTAAAAGTAGAATGGCAGCCACTAAAATAATTGAAATGTATGCAACTTTCAGAAGATATGGGGAGGAAATGGAATTTTAAAAAAATTGATCTTGAAAAAAAGCAAAATAAAAACAAATGATATGGGGCGCCTGGGTGTCTCAGTGGGATAAGCCTCTGCCTTCGGCTTGGGTCATGATCTCAGGGTCCTGGGATGGAGCCCCATATCGGACTCTTTGCTCAGCAGGGAGCCTGCTTCCCCCTCTCTCTCTCTGCCTGTCTCTTCACCTACTTGTGATCTGTCTGTCAAAGAAATAAAATCTTTAAAAAAAAACAAAAACAAAAAACAAAAAAACAAATGATATAAGCAAAGTAGGACAAAAAAGCTCAAAACAAAAGAGAGAAATCAATCATACATATCTGTAATTGTAATACATATGAAGGAAATAGATTTGCAGGCAAAAACAAACAAAAATGAAGATATTCATTGATCAAATAGATAAAATTCAGATGTGTCATATATAGAAAACATAATTAAAAATTTAAAAATGGAAGCATAATTTAAAAAAGGAATGATATCAGCATTATGGTGGCCTAAGATGTCCCTTGTCTGTGTCCTACTCCTCAACAATAAAATTTCAGCATGGATAAAAGTGTCTTTGAGGCCAGTGTGGAATCCAGCACCATATAAAAAGGGACCTAAGAGGAGTCATACTCATCTGTGCATCAGTCACATGCAGGGAGAACTCACTCCCAGCTGTGGACCCTGCAGTAGTTTGTGAAAGCAGCTCTAGCCCCTCTCAGCCTTGGGGCTTCAGAGAACACTAATTTAGGCACTCACTCATGGACAAGAAAACCTCTGTAGAAGTCTGGGTTTCCAGAGGAGACATTCCAGCATGTTACTGGAGTAAATAAATACATATGTGGATCCATTGGAGTGAGTGAGTAAGAGAAACAGTTTTATGTTACCCATATCACTCTTCTTGCAAGGCAGCATATCTTAGTGCCAAGAAACATTTTCCTTGGCTCATGATTTATCCCATGGGGGAAAGGGAGAGTGTGTGAGTGAGCATCCAGCTTTCTGAACTGCATGGGATGCTGCCAGAGTGTCTGATTTGTCTCTCACACAACCCAGAGTACTGAGCCACGAGTTACATGACTAGGAGACAGAAAGAGGCAGGAACAGTGGTAGCTAGAACTCCTGGAGAACATTGTGGATTCCTTTATTGTGTATTCCATTCAATCCACTGTATTGTGGATTCCATCAAGAAGCCCACCCAGAGGGGTGCCTGGGTGGCTCAGTGGGTTAAAGCCTCTGCCTTTGGCCCAGATCATGATTCCAGGGTCCATATCTGGCTCTGTGCTTGGCAGGGAGCCTGCTTCTTTCTCTCTCTCTCTCTCTTTGTCTGCCTCTCCAACTACTTGTGATCTCTGTCAAATAAATAAATAAAATCTTAAAAAAAAAGAAGCCCACCCATAAGCTATTGGAAATGCCTCACTCATGATCCCTTCAATTGGTCCATGAGCACTCCAGTGCTCTGCTTGTCTCACCCCAATCCACACTGCACCATATGGCCAGCTGTCCATGTGGAGTTCTCACAGCAGCAGAAGTGGGCCTTGGCAGATGAGTAGTGAGCATACACAGAAATTTGGTCAAATCTGCAGACCAGAAAGAGACCACAGATTTCAGCTTTGGCACCGCATTTGAGAAAACAAAAGAGAAGCTGTCAGCACTTGGCTTGGTGCACTGTAACATCCAAAGAGGGCATACAGGGCTAAGATTTTCTGCAATAAGAGGGAACAAGAAGTATGAGGCAGGTATACCCACAGAAGATCTGAGATAGCTTAGAATATCAGCAGTGATGGAAGGGTTTTTTCCTCCAGAAGGCAGTAAATATTGGAGGAGGTGACTGCTACTTCAAAGAACATGAAAAATCAAGGTAACATGGCACCACCAAAGGATTTCAACAACTTTCTGGCAACTGAGACCCAGGACGTGAAGAGCTGTAATTTACCAAATAAAGGATTCAAAATAGCTGTTTTTTTTTTCTTTTTATTTTTATTTAAACATATAATGTAACCCCACCACCCTCTCCCACCCCCCCCACCCCCCTCAGTTTGTTTTATGACATTAAGAGACTCTTTTGGTTTGTCTCCCTCCTGATCCCATCTTGTTTCATTTTTTCTTTTCCTACCCCCTTAACCCCCACCCCTGTTGCATCTCCACTTCCTCATATCAGGGAGATCATAGGATAGTTGTCTTTCTCCAATTGACTTATTTCGCTAAGTTGTTTTAAGGAAACTCAGTGGGCTATAAGAAAACACACAGTGACAATTCAGTAAATTTGGGAAAAAATATCTGAGCAAAATGGGAAAAAGTTTAACAAAGATAAATATAAAAAAGAACCAGACAGAAATCCTGGAGCTGAAACATACAATTAATGAGAAGTATAATAGAGTATCAACAATAGAATGGATTAAGCAGAAGAATCTGTGGAATAAAGACAGGAATTTTGAAGTAATCTCATCAGATGATAACAAGGAGGAAAAGATGAATGAAGAAAGCCTATGTGATCTGTTGGATACCACCAAAAGGATCAGTTTGTGAACTGAGAGAGAGAAGATAGGGAGAAGGGGGCAAAAACCTGTTTAAAGAAATAATGAGAGCTTCCCAAATCTGGGAAGAGCTGTAGTTGTCCAAGTTTGTGAGCCCATAGGTCACCAAAAAAAAAATAAACTTAAAAAAATCTTTTTCAAGACACATTCGAATCAACCTGTCAACAGTTAAAGACGAAAAAGTATCTTAAAAGGAAAAAGGTTTAAAAAATTGTAAATTATAGTGGAACCCACATTAAGCTATCAGCGGATTTCTCAAAAGAAACCTCACAGGCTAGGAGAAAGTAGAATAATATATTCAAGGTGCAAAAAAAAAGATCTGTTGACAACAAATATTCTATGCAGAAAAGTTAGCCTTCAGAAATGAAAGAGAAATAAGACTTTTCAGACAAGCAAAAGCTGAGAGAGTTCAACACTATTAGACTGCCTTACAAAAAGCACTGAATGGGGTCCTGTAGACTGAAATGAAAGGATGCTTATTAGTAGCATGAAGATATATGAAAATATAAAACACACCTGATAAAGGTAAATATATAATCAAAGTCAGAATATTCTAATACAATTCTAATACGATAATACGTAATATGATGATGTGTTAGCTACTAGAGATAAGGTTAAAGTATAACTGTATTAAAAATCATTAGAGGTACTGTAATTAATGAGTACACAGTATAAAAAAGAGGTAAATTGTGATATTAACATAAATAGGAGAAGTAAAAGAATATAGTTTTTGTGTACTGTCAAAGTTATCAGTGTAAAATAGACTGTTATGTCTAGAGGTTTTTAGTAAGCTTTTTGATACCCACAAAGCAAGACTTATAGTTGATTCACAAAAGATAAGAGGGTGGAGTCAAAGAATACCACTACAGAAAATAACCAATTCACAAAAAAAAAACAACAAGAGAGGAACAAAGGAAAAAGGGAATTACAAACAGCTAAAGACAATGAATAAGATGACATTAATAAGTCCTTACTTGTCAAGAATTACTTTAAATGTAACTGGATTAAACTCTCCAATAAAAAGACATAGAACGGCTTGATGGATTTAAAAAAAGAAATAAAAAGACCCAGCTGTATGTTTCCTACAAGAGATTAACTTCAGCTTTAAGGACAAGGGCACACATAGCCTCAAAGGGAAGGGATGGGAGAAGATATTCTGCGTAAGTGGAAACCAAAAGTAATCAGGGGTACCTATACTTATATCAGACAAAGTAGACTGTCAGCCAAAAACAGTAACAAGAAACAAAGAAGTTCATTATATAATGATAAAATGGCCAATTTGACAATAATATGTAACAATCATAAGTATATATATATATGTGTGTGTATATATATATATATACACACAACATTGTAGCACTTAAATATATAAGGCAAATACATATCTGACAGGAGATATAATAATAATAATCAGAGAGTACAATAATAACTAATAGTCTTGATACCCCACTTTTAACAATGGATAGATCAATCAGACAGAAAATCAACAAGGAAACATTGGACTTGAAACATAATTTAGACCAAATGGACTTAACAGACATCAACAGAACATTTCATCTAACAGCAGCAGAATGTATATTCTTAATTCTAAAGGACACACAGAACATTCTCAAGGACAGATCATAAGTCAGGTAACAAGCCAAGTCTCAGCAAATTTTGGAAGATTGCAATCATACTGAATCTTCTCTGACCATAATGGTATGAAGCTAGAAATCAGTAATAGGAGAAAAAGCTGGGTGATTTGCAAATATGTAGAAATTATACAATATGCTCTTGAAGAGCCAACAGGTCACAGAAGAATTTTTTTTTAAATTTTGAAACAAAAATGGAAACACAACATGCATACTAAAACCTATAGGATGTTGTAAAACCTATAGGATGCTGTAAAAATACAAAAATGCATTTTGTGTGTTTTTGTTTTTTGCTTTTTATTGGGACTTTCAAACCAATTGTCTGCAACTAATGTTTTATTGTTGTAGGGTTTATTCTCACAGATCTCTGGGGGTAGGTAGTATGGCATTCCAACACAAGTTCTAGCAAGTTCTATGGAACTAGTAAGTTATGTTAGATAATAAAATAATATGATTTGTTATTCGAGTTAAGAAAAGGCTTAAGATTCAGACATGCAAGAAAAAAGTATAAAAATGGGTAACACAAAATTTAATGAATGTTAAAAGCAGTTTTAGAGCAAAGTTTACAGATAAATGCATACATCAAGAAATAAGAAAGATCTCTAAACAACATAACTTTATATCTCGAGGAACTAGAAAAAGAAAAACAATTGAGACCAGATTAACAGAAGGAAGAATATTACAAAGACCGGAGCAGAAATAAATGAAATAGACACCAGAAAATGATAGAAAATATCAGTGAAACTAAGAGCTTGTTGTTTTGAAAAAATAAAGTTGGCAAACTTTTAGCTAGACCAAGAGAAAGAGAGAAAACTCAAATAAATAAAATCTGAAATAAGAGATACTATAAATGACCACAGAAATACATAGCATCATAAGACTACTATGAGCACTTACTTGTCAACAAATTGGATAATCTAGAAAAAATGAATAAAAATGAAACAAGATGGGATCGGGAGGGAGACAAACCAAAAGAGACTCTTAATGTCATAAAACAAACTGAGGGGGGTGGGGGGAAGAGGGGTTGGGAGAGTGTGGTGGGGTTACATTATATGTTTAAATAAAGCTTAAAAAAAATAATTCCTAGGAAAACACAGTTTTTCAAGACTGAGTCATGAAGAAATAGAAGGTCTGAACAGACCAATAATGAGAAAGGAGATAACAGTTATAAAACATTCCAACACAGAAAAGCTCAGGGCCAGACAGTTTCACAGGTGAATTCTAAAGAGCATTTAAAAAAAAATAATGTCAATCCATCTCAAACTCTTCAAAAAAAAATAAATGAGAGGGAGATATCTGAATTTATTTTACAAGGCAGGAAATTACCCTGATATCAAAATCAAATAAGGCCACTCCAAGATAAGAAAGCTACAGATCAAAATCCCTGAAAAATATAGAAGGAAACATTCTCAACAAATTGTTTTCATACCAAATTTAACAACTCATTAAAAGGTTCATATGCCATAATTAAGTGGGATTATCCTTGGGACACAAGGATGTTTCAGACATATACACACCAATAAATGTGATATGCCACACAACAGAATGATGGAGAAAAAATATACATTTACTCAGTAAATGTAGACAAAGCATTTGACAAAAATACAACATCCTTCCATGATAGAATGCTCATCAAATGGGCTATATACAAGGAACATACCTCAATACAATAAAGGCCATGTACAACAAGCCTACAACTAACATTATACCCAGCAATGAAGGGTTGAAAGCTTTTCCTCTAAGATCAGGAATAAGACAACAATAAGAAAAGTACCAACTACCACCATTCCTATTCAACATAGTACTGAAGTACTAGTCAGAGTACTCAGGCAAGAAAAAGAAATAAAAAAGCATCCAAATTTGAAAGAAAGAAGTAAAAAATCTATTTGCAGATGACAGGATATTATTCATAGAAAACTCTGAAGAGTCCACCAAAAAACTCTTAGAACCAATAAACAAATTCAGTAAAGTTCAAGATACAAAGACAACATACGAAAATCATTTGTATCTAAACACTAATAACAATGTCTGAAATAGAAATAAAGGAAACACCCCCCATTTACAATTGAACCAAAAACAATAAAATATTTACAACTAAACTTAACCAAGGAAGTGAAAGATTAAAAACTACAAAACTTTGATGGAAGGAATTTAAGTAGACACAAACAAGTGGGAAGACATCCTGTGCTAATGGAATGCAAGAGTTAATATTGTATTAATATTTTTATTTTTTATTTTTTTTAAGATTTTATTTATTTATATGACAGACAGAGACCACAAGTAGGCAGAGAGGCAGGCAGAGAGAGAGGAGGAAGCAGGCTCCCTGCTGAGCAGAGAGCCTATGCAGGGCTTCATCCCAGGACCCTGGAATCATGACCTGAGCTGAGCCGAAGGCAGAGGCTTAACCCACTGAGCCACCTAGGCGCCCCTTGTATTAATATTTTTAAATACTACTATTTACTACCCAAACTCTTGTATAAATTCAGTGCAATCCCTAACAAAATTCCAATGGCATATTCCAAAAAAAGTGAAAAATCAATTTAAAAATTTATATAAATTTATATGAAACCAAAAAAGAACCTGGATAGTCAAAGCAAAGCTGAGAAAGAGTAACAAAGCTGGAGATACTATGCTTCTTGATTTCAAAAATAGATAACTGTACTATATCAAGCTAAAAAAGCTACTTAATAGCAAGGAAACAACAAAATTGAAAGGAAACCTATGGCACCGGAAAAGATATTTGTAAATCACATGGTTGATAATAGGCTAATATCTAAAATATATAAAAAACTCCTGCAACTCAATAGCAAAACAAACACACACACACAAACAAAAACAAGCAGCTCAGTTACAAAAAATCGGCAGAGGAACTGAACAGATATTTTCCCAAAGAAGATATTTAAATGGCCAACAGGCAGAAAGGGGCTTGCTCAACGTCATTAATCACCAGGGAAATGGAAATCAAAACCACCATGTGATTTCATCTCACCCCTGTTAGAATGGTAATTATCAGAATGGCAAAGTACTGGTGAGGATGTCGAGAAAAGGGAACATCCTATCATAGGTGCCTGGTTGGTGGGAAGGTAAGTTGGGTTAGCTGTCATGGGAAACAGCATGGAGTTGGCTCAAAAAATTACAAACCACATTATTAGCTAGCAATGGTACTTCTGGGTATATTTCCAAAAGAAGTGATAACAGTATCCTGAAGATATATCTGCACTCTGATGTTCATTGAAGCATTGTTCACAATAGCCGAACTACAGAAACCACCTCAGTGTCTGTCAACAGATGAATGGATAAAGGTGTGTGTGTGTGTGTGTGTGTGTGTGTGTGTGTGTGTGTGTACACATAGTGAAATATTATTCAGCTGCGAGAAGGAAGAAAATCTTTCCATTTGCAAAACCATACGCGGCCTTGAGGGCGTTATTCTAAATGAAATAAGTCAGACAGGAAAAGACAAATGCTGCACGGTTTCACTTACATATGGAATCTAAGAAAGTTGAATTCATAGAAGTAGAGAGTAGAGTGGTGTTTACCAGGGGCTGAAGGATGGGGGAAGTGGGGAAATGTCAGCCAGAGGATACAGAATTCTACATACTAGATAAACAAATTTTAGGGATCTAATGTGTATGCGGGTTAGCATGGTTAATTACACTGTATTACATACTTGAAAGTTGCTAAGAGAGTAAGTTTAAATTCTCTCAACTCTCCCCCCACCAAAAATGGTAATTACGTGATGTGTTGGAGGTGTAAGTTAATGCTATGGTAGTAATCATTTTGCAATATACGAATGTAACAAAACGTGATGCCCACCCTAAACTTCCACAGTGTTTAGATCAATTGTATCTCAGTAAAGCCAGGATTGGGGGGCACAGAGAGAAAAAAAATACTAGAAAAACGTACAGTAGGCAAAGACTGCCTAAAAAAACACTGAGATAGCTATTCTAGAACCAGACGAAATACACTTCAGGCCAAAAAAAAATAATAGAAATTTTCAGTACTTTTAAATTATAATGATAAAATGCCTTAGTTTATCAGATAGACGTACTAATTACAGACTTGATTCATCTGTTAGCACAAATGCACAGCTTAACAGTAGAGTGAACAAATCCACCAGCAAAAGGGGAACTGTCAAGCGGGTTCTAAATTAAATAAAAAAAATAGTTATGAACAGTATAAATGTGTGTGTATTTTTTAATGCATCATATATAAATAATATTGAAGGCATTGTTTCTGTGCATATATTGAATTTATATACATAAATTTTATATGTGTATGACTTCATTTAACCGTTATTACACTTTCTTTTCCAGCCTATACATTACATTTTACCTAGTTGACTCTGTTCCAGCCTGAAGACTACAGTTCTTAAAATTCAATATTACAGTCCACATTTGAGCACATTGTAATTATATTTGAACTCAATAACAAAAACATTGATTAAAATAGCGAGCATTTAGAATTTTAAAAGTACACTTTAAATACCTAATCATTTAAAAAAGAAAACAATGTAAAACTAAAACTACTTTTAATTGAATGTTAAAGAAATTTCTCCATGTCACACTTGTAGGATATAGCTAAAAATAGTACTAGAAGGAATTTTATTACCTTGAATGTGTTTATTTTATGTAAGTAAATGGACTAAACATCTAACTTATGAGTTTCAAAATGAAAGCAAAATAATAGGGATGCCTGGGTGGCTCAGTCAGTTAAGCGTCTGCCTTCGGCTCAGGTCATGATCCCAGGGTCCTGGGATCGAGCCCCACATCAGGCTCCTTGTTCAGTGGGGAGCCTATTTCTCCCTCTGCCTGATGCTCTCCCTGCTTGTGCTCTCTCCCTTTCTCTGACAAATAAATAAAATCTTTAAAAAAGAAAACAAAATAATAAAATAACTCCAATGAAAAGAGAAGGCATAATTGCATCAGGTTTATAAATCAGTTAGATTAAGACAGATACACCTTCAACAAGCCTAGGATCTTTTCTTTCCAATGAAAAGACTAATAAAATGCAGAAATTTTTCAAGTGATCAGAATTCATATTAAAAAAAATGTTAATTCAGAGAAAGTATACATTTTTAAAAAACATTTTATTTATTTGAAAGAGAGAGAGAGTATAAACAGGGGGAGCGAGAGAGGGAGAAGCAGGCTCTCCCCTAAGCAGGGAGCCCGATGTGGGACTCAATCCCAAGACCCTGGGATCATGACCTGCAGTGAAGGTGGACACTTAACCGACTGAGCCATCAGGTGCCCTGAATAAGTATACATTTTAAAAGGTGGTAAAAGAACAAGAAAACATTATGGTAATAATTCTCTCTTTATAATATAGGTTAACTCGATATTTCCTGGAATTAATCAAAACCTATTCAAGAAATATGAATGTGTTTGTTCTCATGGAAGAAATTAATCATTATTTTAAAATCTTTTCACCCCCAAGAGACCCCACAAATCCTCTTGATGGTGCACATAAAATTTTACCAAATGTACAAGGAATTATCATTTCAATCCCCGCCCCAAAATTCCTCCACAAAAAGCAAAAGTAAGAGTACCTCTTCTAAGGAGAATGATTATTCCCCAAGGATACCTGCATCCTGGCCAAAGGACCGGTGAACACAGCAAACGGGAATTTGCAGATGAACTAAAACCTTAAATACCTTGGATTACCCAGAGGGACCCAGTGTAATCCCCAGGGTCCTTAAAAGTGGTATAGGGAAGCCGAAGGAGGAGAGTCACAGAGATATGGCAGGGAAAGCAGGTTCCAAAAAGCTGCTACATGACTGGCTTTGACGTTGGAAGAAGGAGCTCTGAGCCAGAGGAAAGTGGCCGCTAGCAGCTCAAAAAGCAAGGAAATGAATAGTCTTTTAAAAGCCTGAAAATCCTACAATCCTGTTGGCATCTTTATAGTAGCCCAGTGAGACCCATGTCAGACTTCTAACCTGTAGAACTGTACGGTAATAAATTTGCATTGTCTTAAGCAGTTAAGTTTGTGATAATTTTTTATAGCTGTAGTAGAAAACCAATACATTCCTCAGTGAATTTATGAAGCTAATATATTCTTGATACGAATTCCACATACATTCAGAAAGAAAAAGAGAAATTTTATGTCACTCTTACTTTTGAAACAAAAGAAAAGAGTAATACCAGCAAACTGAATTCACCAATATGTAGAAAGTTATACATTTTATCTTATTTTTTAAAGATTTTATTTGAGAGCCAGAGAGATCACAAGAGCAGGGGGGAGGGGCAGAAGGAGAGGGAGAAGCAGACTCCAACTGAGCAGGGTGCCCAGCGTGGAGCTCAGTCCCAAGATGGGATCATGACCTGAGCCAAAGGTGGCAGACATTTAACCAACTTAGCCACCCAGGTACTCCAAAAAAAATGCACTTTAAACTAGTATAGTTAGAACAAAGACGTTTTTAACATTAACCAATTAGAGGAGAAAAACCTTAAGATCTGCACAATAGGGACGCCTGGGTGGCTCAGTTGGTTAAGCAGCTGCCTCCGGCTCAGGTCATGATCCCAGCGTCCTGGGATCAAGTCCCACATCGGGCTCCTTGCTCAGCAGGGAGCCTGCTTCTCCCTCTGCCTCTGTCTGCCAATCTGTCTGCCTGGGCTCACTCTCTCTGACAAATAAATAAATAAAATCTAAAAAAAAAAATCTGCACAATAGATTAAAAACCTTTATATAGGGGCACCTGGGTGGCTCAGTGGGTTAAAGCCTCTGCCTTTGGCTCAGGTCATGGTCCAGGGTGCTGGGATTGAGCCCCTCATTGGGCTCTCTGCTCAGCAGGGAGCCTGCTTCCCTTCCTCTCTCTCTCTCTCTCTGCCTACTTGTGTTCTCTGTCAAATAAATAAAATCTTAAAAAATAAAATAAAAAAATAAAAACCTTTATATAAAAATTCACCACATATTTATAATAAAAAGTCAAACCAGAAGTTGAAGGAAATTTTCTTAACTGAATATATGCTAGCGTCTGAAAAACTTCAGGAAATATTCTTACTGGTGCAATGCTGGAGTAATTTCTGTTGACATCAGAAATAAGATAAGGGGGGCATATGGGTGGCTCAGTGGGTTAAAGTCTCTGCCTTCAGCTCGGGTCATGGTCCCAGAATCCTGGGATTGAGCCCCAAATCAGGCTCCCTGCTCTGCAGGGAGCCTGCTTCCTCTCTCTCTCTCTGCCTGTCTTTCTGCCTACTTGTGATCTCTGTCTGTCAAATAAATAAAATCTTTGAAAAAAAAAAGATAAGGATACTCACCATCATCTCAAAAAATATTTCATTCAGGGGCACCTGGGTGGCTCAGTGGGTTAAAGCCGCTGCCTTCGGCTCGGGTCATGATCCCAGGGTCCTGGGATAGAGCCCTGCATCAGGCTCTCTGCTCAGTGGGGAGCCTGCTTCCTCCTCTCTCTCTGCCTGCCTCTCTGCCTACTTGTGATCTCTGCCTGTCAAATAAATAAATAAAATCTTTTTAAAAAATTCTATTCATTCTAACTACTTTATGGAGTTAATAAGAAAAAGTAAATGATATATAAGTGGAGAAAAAGAAGCAATTACCTGTATTCTATTTCCATATAACAGGAAGTTTTTACTTATTTGTAGAAAGGGATTTGCTAAGGACCTCATTAGTATTGCTAATACCCTGTTTCTTATGCTAGTGGCATGTACATTATTGTATAATATAGTATTATCCAATTCTTACTGATGTTCTTACACATGTACTATGTAAAAATAACTTTTTAAACCACAAAAATTTAAATTTTAGTTTTATTTTACATCTATAGTCTCTTGTTATGTATTATATGTAATTTGGTGTTTCATTTCACTCTCACTTTCTTCACATACTTTGTTAGTTATGCTACTCAGATCTGGAGTCAATAAATACAAGTTTTTAAATGACTCCACAGATCAGAATGGCTATTGATTATTTCCCGAAATGTAGATGCTGTAGGTTCTTCTGATACAATGTTAATCTTGAATATTATTCAATATTGGATATGGGTTGTTTAGAGAGCTACATCACTACTAATTCATATTCCATTTTAATTTAACTAAAGTATCTAATCCTAGACTATATAATTGAATGAATGTGTATTTCATTCATCCTTTAACAAATACAACAAATAGGAATCGAGTGGTATCTCTTTTTTTTTTTTTAATTTTATTTATTTATTTATTTATTTGAGAGAGAGAGAGAGAGCATGAGAGGGGAGAAGGTCAGAGGGAGAAGCAGACTCCCCATGGAGATGGGAGCCCGATGTGGGGCTCGATCCCGGGACTCCGGGATCATGACCTGAGCTGAAGGCAGTCGCTTAACCAATTGAGCCACCCAGGTGCCCCTCGAGTGGTATCTCTTAAGAAATCTGTTTATGGGGTTGTCTGGGTGGCTCAGTGGGTTAAAGCCTCTGCCTTCAGCTCAGGTCATGATCCCAGGGTCCTGGGGTCGAGCCCGGAATTGGGCTCTCTGCTCAGCGGGGAGTCTGCTTCCTCCTCTCTCTGCCTGCCTCTCTGCCTACTTGTGATCTCTCTCTGTCAAATAAATAAATAAAATCTTAAAAAAAAAAAAAGGAAATCTGTTTATGTCACTCAGGGTCTAATGCGAAGGAGTGACATGGAATTAGTTAAAACACAGAGTCATCTATTCTAAGTCAAGTTGGGTTGGAAGGAAGAAGGAGGACAAAACAAAATCCTTCTCAGACAGGTCCCAGCATTGGCATTTGTCACAGAGATGTTATATCACAGCGTATTCAGTCGAACCGTTTGAAATCCGGAGCTCGTTCTACATGGCAAGAAAAAAAAATACTGAAACATGAGGAACCAGAAGGTTTTCTCCTGTTGTTGTTAACACATTAAAGAAGTTATATTCTATCCTGAAGGTGTTGGATACCAGCTTCCTTGCAACTTAAGCAAGGAAGTGGGAACATAAGTTTTACACCTCTAAAATACTGCTTTGATCACCAAAGCAGAGTGGAAGCCTGAAAAAGTTAAATCGTACACTCAGAAACTGTAGGTGAAATCAGAGGTGGGATTTTCAACAGACATTTGAATTACAGTCCCCAAGGTAAAGCTAGTCTATTAGCCTCATAAAGTGCTGTAATGTCTTCTCAAATTGCATTTGAGGCCTAAACTGCAGGCCTCAAATGTTTGAGGCCTGCAGTTTAGGGTGTGGATGAATGGGAAGGAAGTTTCTAGCAAAGCTACAAGTGAAGTGTTCCTGTCATGCACTGTTGTATTAATAAAGAATGAAATTGGCAAATAGCACAGGCTTTGTTTTCAGTGTTTACCTGAACTTTTCTCCCATGGAAAGTTTATTTCAACAACTAGACTGCCTTAACTTAAAAATCGTAGGCTCTCGGGGCACCTCGGTGGCTCAGTGGGTTAAGCCTCTGCCTTCGGCTCAGGTCATGATCCCAGGGTCCTGGGATCCAGCCCTGCATCGGGCTCCCTGTTCAGTGGGGAGCCTGCTTCCTCCTCTCTCTCTGTCTGCCTCTCTGCCTACTTGTGATCTCTGTCTGTCAAAAAAAAAAAAAGTCGTAGGCTCTCGTTGCTTCTTCAGAGTCTGTATCATGAAATACTCGTAAATGATTAAGTATGCTAATAGTATAGGATAGTCTCCAGCCTTTCAAGGTGTTGAATATGCTGCTCGTCTAGCCCCTCTTCTAATTACTCTCAGAAATAGTAAGTAGGCGTTAACTATAAATACTAGCCTTGTTGTCCTTGGAAGACAACCTTCAAGGGAGAACTAGTGTTAGGATGACCCCCTCCACTACTTCATTTTGGACAATTTAAAATGTATATTTGCACCAAGCCCGTCCTTTACAAGCCCCAGAGGTGGCTACACTGCTCTGAGCCCTGTGCTCAATAGGAGTTACGCTGAAGTCATCTTGTGCTGAAGGTGGTTTGCATCTTTGTTCAAATGTTTCAAGTCAGATATGTTTTTCCCTATGGTAAGCTGTAGAGCCAAGAGCCATAATGAATCAATTATGTGCATGTTTAAGAGTGCTTCTAAGAAACTCTAAAAATCAGCAAGTGGGGCAATGCATGGAGGTATTCTGTGCCCTGTGTGCTCTCTGAGAAGCAAGATGGTCTTCTCAAGGGCCAGAATGCCCATTTGCCCCCAGCACTGAACTGAATGGGACAACGGTCACTTCCTTCCATACCTAAAATCTATGGATTATTCTTGTTCAGTCTCCTACTGAGAGGAGACATTGGCTTTTTACAAATCTAGAGTATATCAAGTAGCACCAGTCTTGCTCAGAACCTTTCAGAAACCTACTTTGGGGCACTAGGGATAAACTCCAGCCCCAGAGCTCTGTGGGAACTAGGCAGTGACTCTCTACCTTCATGCTCTTAGACTGACTGGCTGGTTCTTCAAATACACACAGATATAAAGCCATCAGGTAGCTCCTCAAACACACAAAATTCTCATCCACTTCAGGATGTTTCCACTTGTTCCTAAAACTAGAATCTCTGTCTTTACTCACAGTACTGAAGTAATTCCTTCCAACCTGCAGATCTCAGCCCAACCGTGACTTCCTGACTTCATTGAAAAAGCTGATCATCATCCCCAATCTAATGAGGAACCATTATATTTTCCAAGTACAATTACAGCTTCTTTCATAGTTGATGGAAAGGAGTTATACTGACATAGTAAGAGGAAATGCATTCCAAAATGAATATATTGCAAATCATGCAAATCATATTATGTTATAAAAATAGGTCATCATATGTTTGTGTTTTTATTTAATGAGTGTGTATTTCATCTTTTAAATACTATATATTGAAAATCCTTGAGAATCAAGACTGTTTTGTCATGTTCATCACTGTATATCCAACACTTGCTTAAGGCCTGATGGTTTTATAATGTATACTTACTTATGATAAATAACAAATAATTACAGTAAATAAAAAAAAACTGAAGATGGATGTCATGTAATTCATTCATTGACAGCAACCCAGCACATGGCTAAGACTGGATTCATATTTTGGCCTTTATATTTCAAATAGAAGTAGACCAATAGATGTTTTCTGAGGTTTTGCTAATTCTTGTCTTACTTTAAAGTTCACCAATAGTGAATTAAGATACACTGTTAAACAGTATTTCTCATAGATAAGTGACTTATTTTTATCTGCAATTATAACACCACTGGTTGAAGAGGCTTTGCTTTTCCCATTGAACTGAATTTGTACATGTGTAGGGCTCTTTGTGCACTTCCTCTCCTATTTCATTGATCCAGCTTAATATTATTACCCCAGGATCTTGATTACTTTGGTCTTTGCATAATTTTTTTTAGATACTATTGTATAAATCTTGCAAAGTCATTCTTTTATTCCAAGAGTGTTTTTTTATTTCAAGATCTTTTGTATTTTTCATACAAACTTTAGAACTAGTTTGTAAATTTCTAAAAAAAACACTTGGAATTTTTATTGTGATTACATTAAAACTATACATTAATTTTAGATCTTAGCATATTATTGTCTTCCAATCCATGAAGGTATTACATCACTCTATGTATAAGGTATTATTTAATTCACTAAGCAATGTTCTGTAGATTTTAGTATGGGGATCTTGCATATCTCATGTTAAATTACTTCATGTGTTTTTTTTATGCTATTGTAAATGTGTTCTGTATTTTACTTTCAATTTTTTCTTGCTATATGGAACAACAATTTGTTTTGGACTCTTGACCTTCTATACAGTAATATGTTAAATTCACTTAGTTCTAATAGATTTGGGTGATTCCTTAGAATTTTCAATGCATATAATTATTGGTTATGAATAAAAGCAATTTCTTCCTTTCGACCTTCTTTTATTCCTTTTTCTTATCTCATTGTACTGGCTAGTAACTATGTCGATGACTATAAATTTTCATAGATACATGTTATTGGATTGACGAAATTCTCCTTATTGCCAATACACTGAGAGTTTCTTTTGGGTATTATAAATGGGAGTTGATCTTAAAGACTTGATATTTTTCTACATTGTTCTTCAGATGTGGCAAATAAATAATTTTTAAGTATTAAACTACTCTTTCATTCCTCAAGTAAACCCCATTTGGTTCTGATATGTTATACATTTTATATATTACTGTGTTTAATTCATTAATTTTTTTAACAGTTCAAGGTTTTTTAATATATTCATAAGATTGTACTACCAGGGCCCCTGGGTGGCTCATTCAGTTGAGTATCTGTCTCTTGATTTCAGCTCAAGTCATGATCTCAGGGTCCTGGTATTGAGCCCCATGTTGGGCTCTCCGTCCAGCAGCGAGTCTTCTTGAGGATTGAATTCTCTCTCTTTCCTCTCTCTTTGCCCCTTCCCTGCTTGCAATTCACTAATATTTGGTTAAGGATTTTTTGCCTCATTCTCTATGAAGGTTTTTAGTCTGTGTTTTTCTTTCTTAAAATATCTTCGCATAAAAGTTTGCATATTATTATTGATATTATTTTTCCTTAAAAGTTCATGTAATTCATCAGTGAAATAAGCTAGTCATGAAAAATAAATAGTTTATTTTAAAGTATAGAGGATAAAGGGGATTTTTATGAAGAACTATTTTTCTAGTTTTTTATTTTTTCCTCTTGTTTTCTTGTTAGTTTTTAATAAGAGTAGTTAAGAAAAAAAACTCAGAGAATAAAAATAACATCCTACAAAATTACCATCAGAGTATTTTATTGTCTCTCATAAGTGTACCTGGCAGGACAAAATAGCAAAAACAAAAACAAAAACAAAACAGTATCTAAGAAAGAGATCACTCAGGTGTAATATTAATATAGGAAGTCCTTTATTCCAACTGTTTCCTATCAAGGACAAGATGTCAAGGTTTGAGAGAGTTTAGTGGTTAGAAGGAATGGGATGGTATAATCCATTTAAATGAAAGGAGAGTTTTTTCACCTATTAAGGATGATGTAGATGTCACTACAGTCTTCCTTGCAATGAGAACTTTCTCCTAGCTAATGCTAACCTTTAAAAAGGGATATAGATAGAAAATCAAATACCGCTATCTTTTTTACACTCTTTCCCTATTTTTTTAATACTTTAAAGATTTTATTTATTTGACAGAGAGAGGGAAATCACAAGAGGCAGTCAGAGAGAGGAGGAAGCAGGCTCCCTGCTGAGCAGAGAGCCCAATGCGGGACTCGATCCCAGGACCCTGAGATCATGACCTGAGCTGAAAGCAGAGGCCCAACCCACTGAGCCACACAGGCACCCCACTCTTTCCCTATTTTGAGCCCAGTTTTCTCATCATTAGAAAAGTATAGACTAGTTTATAATCAGTAATAACTATTTTTTGTCATTTGTCTTTTTCTACTTTTCTGTAGAGCTAGTTTAATACTGTAGAAGTTTAATTGAACCAATAGCAGCCTAATTAGAATGTTTTTAAATTTTTATTTTAAATTAGCCTGTGGATTACATACACATTTAAAACACAGACACGTGTTTAAAAAACACTAAATGCAGTAATAGTGTAAAATACAAAAATAATAACAATGGTAGTAATAATCAAAGAGGGAAATGGAGGAAAAAATAGAGCCCTCAGGACTCATCGCATCTGCCTGTGCAGTAGCTGGTCTTTGTTCTGTTCTTATAACAATATCTATGTCTTTTACTTCTCTTCAGCTCTTTAGCCTGCCCTTCTGGACACTTTGCCAAATAGAGTGGTGTACATTTTTATTCTTCAGGTATCTTATCAACTTAGAGTTCTACCTGGTTCCATTGGTTACAGCATCCTAAAATCTTTATAACCAAACCAATTTCCTTCGATATTCCAGAGCTCTTAGGACCTTATTTTCTGCCTGCTCCCCTGACATCAATGGTCCAACATGGTCAAATGATGGCTTTAGTTTCCAGTTGTTATCAGTCCTTGTTTATAGTTGAAAACAAAGGAATCTAGTTTGGTTAGTTTCAGGGGAAAGGTAAATATTAAGGAGTATAGATAGCTTTTAAAATACTGGGAGAGGGACACCTGGGTGGCTCAGTTGGTTAAGCGGCTGCCTTCGGCTCAGGTCATGATCCCAGCGTCCTGGGATCGAGTCCCACATCCAGCTCCTTGCTCGGCAGGGAGCCTGCTTCTCCCTCTGCCTCTGTCTGCCTGTGCTCGCTCTCTCTCTCTCTCTCTCTCTAACTAATAAATAAATAAAATATTAAAAAAAAATTTTTTTTAAATGCTGGGAGAGATGAAGTAACAACTCTTACTTGAGACTTGAGGAATGAGCCTCTCCAAAGATCTTCCAATTCTGCTCTCATTTCAATGAGCCATCACACAAGCTGCTCCTTCCAAGAGTGTTCTCATTCTGCCACAATATAACCAGCATAATCTACACCCCATTCTCACAAAACCAGATTCCAAATTATAGTCCTGTGTGTGTACACCCGACGGACAAAGCAGTGATAACATACTGAGCCTTAGCTACAAAGGAGTCTGAAAAAAAAAAAGGCTTTATTATTCCGTCCCCTGAACATGAGAATTGGTTTGGTATAGGGAGTGAGTGAGTCATTCACAATATACAAGAGACTTGGTGAAAGCAACACCTTCTCTGAATAAGTAAACCTTGAGTCTACCACAGCCCAGAGTAAAACACATATATAACATCTTGCAAGATAGCTCCCAAATTCATAAAATTTCATTTTTATGTGAAGCCACTGGTGAGACTTCAATAAGGCATTCTCTTCCAATACTTCCCAATATTGAATGCATGAAAATACCAGTGAATCTCAAACACATGTGCCTCTTAGCTTATTTATTTCCCAATTAAGTGTACTTACTATGCCCATGCATGATTGTGTGGAATATCATCACAATACATAGTGAATTTGGTAAGTCCAAAAAAGGTGATTCTGTCAGAAATAAATTCAGAATAAGTGTCATAGTGTTATTCAGAATAAGAAGAAAATTATTGTTCATTTCATGATGGAAGGGATCTAATAGAATCTTTTGGCCACCAACACTTGCTTCTTACCTTGATGCATGTTACTATAAAGGAATCTCAAGCCTAGTTGATTTTCTAAAAACGTGCATTCAGCAGCCAAATGGGGTCCCAGCAGTAGTAACGGTATCATTAGCGATGGTAGAGTTGACCTTGTTGAAGGCATTCTGTGTCATTGTGCCCATGCATAGTCTACTTCCCTAGCCCATGGCAGCCTACATCTGATTCTGAATCTTTTTGTTTTATGTTATCTAATGCTATAAGAAATCATGTTTCTCTGGACCCATGATAGTTGCTTTAAATTTTCTGTAGTAACATTTGTCCAGTTCTTCAGAGTTTCTACCTCACTGAGGTTATGGCCATGGATCACAGGAAATAACCCAATTCAGTTGTTCTGACCTCATGTTCCATGAGCTGATTGCCATCCTAAAGTAAGAGAAGGACTCAATACATTACAGTCTTTCTTGGCATGACATTCCATTCTAAATAGTCTTTGTGTCCCAGTTGGGAGTATGGGGTAACAGGGTGATGACTTTCAGCAGGGTGCATGATGTGATGAGCACTGATGTTATCTACAACTAATGAATTACTAAACTCTACCTCTGAATGTAATAATACACTATATGTTAATTAATGGATTTTAAATTAAAACACACACACACACACACACACACACACACACATACATATATATTCCACATGTCCCTGAATATTTGTTGTGTACAATTCACTGCCTGTTATCAATATCTGTATAATTTAAGTTTCCTTTTTATTGAAAGGTGACAGAAACCACCTCTGGACAAACTACCAACAATAATAAGACAGTTTATTTGGAAAAAGTGCTGGGGTAGAGAATAGGAATCATGGGAATAACTGGGTAAGTGAAGCCAACAGAAAGATTAAATGAGGACTTTTGTGTTCATGTCAACAGAATGCATGTATCTTCTCTTTAGGGAGTGTCTGTCAATGTAATTATATTCCAATGAATGTCTTGATGTTACATTGCCCAATTTTCAAATTCCTTGGGTAATATCACTAACTGGCTCATTTTGGCAGTTTTGAAGGGAGTAAGCTTCAGAGGATGGAAAAGAAGTCTCATGCCAGTTAAGAGTCAGTGGGTCTCCTGGGTATGGGTCTTTCCCTTGACATAGAAAAGGGAATCATTGACATGAGGCTGCCATGAGTATCTTACAGTCTTTCCTCAGGCCCTTAAGGATAGGATAGAAAGGCACTAATTGGCACAAGTAATCTTCAACCTTTCTAAGACCTGTTCTTGTATAAGCAGAATGCATTTCCTCTCTACTTTTTTTGTGAAGTTAATGGTTATGTAAAATTGTCATTTTTGTCTAGTAAATTCATTGACACACTAGTCTCTCCTAAAGAGGTTACCTATTGTATTCTTTATGAGCATGTTTTTTCTGCAAGTCATAATCAAAACTTTTTCCCTTGAAAGTTTAGATCACCTATTTCAGCCAATTTAGAAGCTGTAAAATATTTCAACACATGTAAAATCAATGAAATGTATATTTTTATAGATTTAGAATTATTTTTCACTTTCCTGCAGCTTTTATTTGCATTTTGAAGATTTATCAAAGTGTGCTGAGAACACTCAGGGTTCTGAGATAACTAGGTAAGTCATAGGGTTATCAGATGTATTTTGGAGAGGGTTCCAGGAGAGTAAATAAAAAGGAAATTACTAGACAGGAAGTGCTAATGGTGTTAAGCAAATTCAAGAAAGACACTAGTGGCAAGACTATGGCACCAACATCATTTTTAACTTTTATATTTGGCTCTGGAGCATTTATATTCATCCCATGGCCATTTGATCACCATCTGAGTGGGATGTTGCCTTTGTGTAAAACACTTGCTAGAATTGCATAAATGTGAAAAATACCAGAGAAGCTATTGCTGAAAGAAAAATGACTGTGTCATCCCTAAAGGAAGATAGATGGAAAAACTGATAGGTTCATCACACACTTGATTTTACTCCCATCTCCTGAAATAACCTCAGTGTTTTTATTCCTTTCTCCATTGTACTTTCTTTTTTTTTTAAAGATTTTATTTATTTATTTGACAGACAGAGATCACAAGTAGGCAGAGAGGCAGGCAGAGAGAGAGGAGGAAGCAGGCTCCCCACCGAGCAGAGAGCCCGATGCGGGGCTCGATCCCAGGACCCTGGGATCATGACCTGAGCCGAAAGCAGAGGCTTTAACCCACTGAACCACCCAGGCGCCCCATCCATTGTACTTTCATGTCGTTAGTTTGACTATGGAATCCTTTTGCTTGGTCTTTAAGGCACTTTGGGGAAAGAATCCGAGTCTTTTCTCCTCTATTCCAGATGTTTGCAATAATGTGTGACTGACATGAAGTCTAACAGTAAAAAGATATTTTTTCACAGGAAGTAGTTTGTAAGTCACAGTAATTCAGTACAAAGACATGAGGTTAAAAAACTTTGTGGTAAAGTTAAAGAATTGGCTGCTAATCCACACAGAGCTATGCCCATCAGATGATTAGCACATCTGGAAACCCATGTTTGGAAAGGAAGTTTGAAAAGAATAACCTGAATGAAGGATTAGAACTTGAAGCCTGTGTATGTACTAAGACAGGATTTAAAACAAATTGAACATAAATAAGTATTATATTAGCAAGATACACTATTGGGCAGTAAAATATAAAACACAATATGAGTCTTTAGACTATAGAGAAATTGTTCCTCCACTTCTTATTTCTATTTTATTTTTTAAAAGATTTATCTATTTATTTAAGACAGAGAGAGAGCTGTTGAGGGGTGGAGGGAGAGGAAGAGAGAGAACTTCAAGCAGACTCTGCACTAAGCATAGAGCCCAATGTGGGGCTCCATGTCATGACCCTGAGATCATGACCTGAGTCAAAATCAAGAGTCAGACGCTTAACCGACTGAGCCACACAGGCACCCCTATTTTGATTTTAATTAAATTCATTTACCTCCAAACTAAAATGAATCACAGAGAAACAAAGATGACACTTTTTGCTGCTAGTGGTTTTCACATCAAGACAGAGAACATTTGTGTAGAGACATTAATAATATATTTACACATATAATTATAAATATTATGTCTATACACACACACACACACACACACACACTACATAAATATCCACATTGGGCACAATGAAAGTAAGGCATTTTTAATATTTTGAATGAAAAGTATTAGTGACAAGGATGAGATTTATTGCTATAAATAAATGCATAGGAATTGTTTTATGTGGGTAACTAATGTCTCCTCCTAAATTCCACCTCCCCCCCCGCCCCAGAATTTATAATAGTTATCAGGACAAACAACTTACACAGACCCAAAAATATAAAATCAAATTGATTACTCACACAATAAACCATTAAAGGACTTTCCAAGGTGAAGTGTTGAAACTCTGCAAGGAGTAACCCAAGAACAAAGCAAAGAGAGGGTCCTTGTGGTGGCCTGGAGGTAGGTCCAGGCAAAAGTCCACATGCTTGGGTGGGGAGTCTGCAGATGGGTTGGCCCCTGACCTCACAAGATGAGTGGCACACGGGGACCCATCAAGCTTGCCCTCTGTGGGGCCACAGGAAAGATAGGTGGGAAATTAAAAGCTATGAGATCAAACCTAAAAAATGGTGTACAGATTAATCAACCCTGTAAGCATGGGTATATGACTGGGCTTTCTATTCTGTTCTATTGATGGCGTGTCTGTTTTGGTGCCAGTACTGTCTTGTTTTGATGACTGCAGCTTTGTAGTGTATCTTGAAGTCTGGAATTGTGATACCTCCAGCTTTGTTCTTTCTCAAGACCGCTTTGGCTATCTGGGGTCTTCAGGGGTTCCATACAAATTTTGTATCATTTGTTCTAGTTCTGTGGAATATGCTCTTGGTTGTTGGTAGGGATTTCACTGAATTTATAGGTTGCTCTGCTGTGAGCAACCTACAGATCATTATGCTATGCCCAATCATTATCCTATACAACAGAAACAAATGTAACATTATATGTCAGGTGTGCTTCGGTTTTTTTTAAAAAATGAAGCCCAGTTTTTTTTTTAAATAAGATTTTAAAAAACTTTTGAGAGAGAGAGAGCATGTGGAGGGAGGGGCAGAGGGAGAGGAAGCAATCTCAAGGACAGAATCTCGAGAAGACTCCCCAATGAGCACAGGATCCAATATGGGGCTTGATCCCAAGACCCTGAGAAGATGACCTGAGCTGCTCTTGAGAGTCTGCTGCTTAATGAACTGAGTCACCAAGGCGCCCTGGAATTCAGTTCTTTATTACAAGAATAAATGTAGAAGATATCATGCAATATTCTACAAGTTGTAGTCAAGAGAGGAAGAGATGGAGTAAGCAAAACAGGAATGTGAATTAGAGAGTGAGTCTGTAGGTGAGAAAATTCTCTGTAAGGCTAAGAAGAACTTTGGCAAGGTCTGAGCACTGTCTCAGTGAGAGACTTTTGTGGTGGCTCTGGGGGTGATGAGACGAGGAGATGGACTGTGCTAAATTAGAAAGTATTTGTGAGGAATTTCAGAATGCCTTAGAAAAGTTCCTCTTAGGGACGCCTGGGTGGCTCAGTTGGTTAAGCGGCTGCCTTCGGCTCAGGTCATGATCCCAGCGTCCTGGGATTGAGTCCCACATCAGGCTCCTTGCTTGGCAAGGAGCCTGCTTCTCCCTCTGCCTCTGCCTACCACTCTGTCTGCCTGTGCTTGCTCTCTCTCTCTAACAAATAAATAAAAATAAATAAAATCTTAAAAAAAAAAGAAAAAAAAAGTTCCTCTTAACTGATGATAATTTAGAATGATAAGAGCGGGCAAAGGGAAGATCATAAGTGAAGGTTTCTTGGGGAAACATCTGAAGAAGGTAGAATTATGATACACATTTTCTCTACTTGGCTTACTAGGTCTAGCTTTCCATTTAATATTTTGGTTGATAATATAATAACAATCACCTTTAGTAGAATATTATATTTAAAATTTCTTAAGGAAGATTATACTTTCCTGAAAAATAATGTTATCTACAAACATTTATAGTATAGACCCTGTATACATTGTGTTAGATACTTTATGGTGTGTATAAGGATTAATATTTTCAAAAGCATGGTTATTTAACATGTAAAACATTTCTTTTTCTAGAAAAAGAGGCTTTCAGTGGGTTAGATTACATAATATAAAACCTGATTCTTTCTTATATGTTCTAGTCAGTAAATGTTTTTCTCTAGGATAAGGTACAAAACATTACACTTTTTTCCCCAAAACCATTTTTTAAAGATTATTTTTATTTATTTATTTATTTTTGTACATGTGTGCATGAGAGAGAGAGAAAGAGAGCAAGCACAAGAGCAACGGGGAGGGGCAGAGGGGGAAGCAGACTCCCCACTGAGCAGAGAGCCCAATGCAGGACTGGATCCCAGGACCCTGAGATCATGACCTGAGCCAAAGGCAAAAGCCAACAGACTGATCCAATCCACCCAAGGGCACTTCCCCTAAAACGTTTCTTGCTAATTTATTTAATGGGTTTGATGAAATATGTTTCATAATTTTAAATATTCTTTATAGAAAAATTCAGATTACCTTCCACCTATCCATGTATGGGGATTTTTTCCTAATCATGATAAAACTGAATAAAAGAAATGTTAAGTGAAACATAGTTTCCCATTTTTAGACTGTTCCAACAAACTATCTTAGTCCTGAGCAGCCTCTGAGGACTGAGGGTTGAGTGGTGTGTGCTTAAAAGCAAGAGATTTTCTAGGCAATATTTTAAGATAGTTGGTTTTTTTTCCCCCAAACTAAGAAAAATATGATAGATGGCCTTTCCTATTTCACAAATCCCAGAGACTGAATCATGCAGCAGTGACATTGTTTGGGTAGTCTTCATACTTAAAACTCTAGGCACATAAGGTTTACCTACAACCTGATTAAAAAGTGGGCCAATGATCTTACAAGGCACCTTACCCAAGAAGATACACAGATGACATATAAGCATATAAAAAGAATCTCCACATTATGTGTCATCAGGGAAATGGAAATTAAAATGAGATACCACCACATACCTATCAGAATGACCAAAATCCCAAACACTGACAATGTCAAGTGTGAGCAAGAATATCAAATTACAGAGCTCGCGTTCACGGCTGGTGGGAATGCAAAATGGGACAGGCAATTGGGAAGACAGGCTGGTGTTTTTGTTGTTATTGTTGTTTAAACAAATATACACTTATGATATAATCCAGCAATTGTGCTCCTTGGTACTTACCCAAAGGAGCTGAAAAGTTATGCCCGTACCAGTACCTACTCATGAATATTTATAGATGCCTTATTTATAATTGCCAAAACATGGAAGCAACCAAGATGTCCTTCAGTTGGTGAATGGATAAATTAACCATGGTAATTTCAGACAATGGAATATTATTCAGCCCTAAAAAGAAACAAGCTACCAAGTTATGAAAAAACATGGAAGAACTTAAATGTCTATTGTTAAGTGAAAGAAGCCAATCTGAAAAGGCTACATACAGTAGTATCCAAACTATATGACATCCTGGAGAAGCTAAAAAACTATGGGGAGAGTAAAAAGATCAGTGTTTGCTAGGGGTTGTGGGAAAGGCAGTGGAACTACTTTCTATGATACTTTTCAATACCACAGAATGTACAACATCACAAGTGAACCACAGTGTAAAACAGGGACTCTGGTGATTATGGTGTGTCATTGAGGGTTAACACATTGTACCGAATGTGCCACTCTGGTTGAACATACTGATAGCATGGAAGCTACGCCTGTGTGGGGTCAGGAAGTATATGGAAATTTCTGTGCATTTTGCCCAGTTTTGCTGTGCTCCACAACCTTCTATGAAAAATAAAGCCCAATTTAACAAATGAGTTTAACTTAGGTTATTATACATAGCAAACATTTAAGAGTAAATTTTTATTCATAGTAACACTATTTTTATAATTACGAACACAGTCTTCCGTTGACTATAAGACACACAGTGAATTTAAATTTCCTAATGTTCATCTAGCTCTGATGTTAAAGACAGGATAAGAAATAGGAAGAACGTTTTTGTACCATAGGCACTGTGAAACCATCTATTGTATGTGGTTCATTAACTTATTTGGACAAGCATTTTGCTAATATTATAATCCTCATTTGGGCAAGTCAGCTGTGTTTTTGTCTCTGGTCATAGATTATAGCCTGAATCTCAGCCTTCTTTTAATGCATGCTTTTGGTAACAAGGAGGAATGGAAGAAGAGAGTTAGGTCAACATATCTACAAATTAGAAAAAAAAAAAAAGCTCGAAATATATTTCTATCAGCATTGTCCGGTGCTCTAACTTCTGACCTCCTGTTACTGTAAGTGATTATTATATAAAGCAGTTGAGTTCATCCTCCAAGATGGTGTTGCTTTATTAGATCATTCATTATATTCATTATGTCTATAAGAGGTACATATTTCTTTGTATTTAAGGTACATTGGGTTATGATGGGCACATTCTGACAATTAGGATTTTCAAAGGCCGTGTAGTTCTTTCTGTCATATTATTAAGCAAAGGAAGATTTTTACTTTTAGTTTTGGGGAGGTACCTTTCAGTTTAGAAATAATGTAATTTTACTTTCTTTTCATCCAATCCACACCAGATTGTTAGGATCTCAAATCTCTTGGGTGATCTATCATTTGTTGAGGTACATGGTGCTTTTAAGGAAACACACACACACACACACACACACACACACACACACATCAAAACTTTAGAGAATTACAAATTGCATTACCCATACACAACTTCTGTCAATTCTATCACAGTCAAAACATAGCCAGCTGCTTCTGAGATGATATCAAGTGGCAATTAAAATAGCACCAATACTGTTACACTCCAGTTAGGTACAGAAAATATTTTATCTGGAAAAAGCAAGAAGTATATTTAGATGGCTGGGATTTATGTTCACATTAAAAGAACTGATGCCTTGAAAGATTAATCCTCGGTGCCATCATGTCTCTTTGTGCAGAATGTTGGACACGATGGGGCTTGCATGGGCCAGATGCCTTCCTTGTCCAACTTTGAGTCCTCTCATCCTTCAGCAGTGGCCTCCTAATACCTTCTGCAGACCATTAGTTCAGGAGAATACTAAAAAATACCCTGTCAAAAATGGGTGCTGTGGTCAAACAAGATTTGGAAACAGTGTGTTGAACCTGCACAATTTTCTCTCCAATGAGCTGTCCAACTCTTCAACACACTCACAGACATTATGGATCTTCCAGAGGAAATGCATCACTTCCCCCAAATTACTGAACTCTAGAACCTGTGCCAGAGTAATCATTAACCATGAGGCAGATAAAATACATGTTTGGGATACCAGCAGATTGGGAGAGAAAAAAACCCTTCTATCAATATTTAATATTTGTTTAAAGCACCAAGGATGTTAACACCAGGGAAAATCAGAATTTTGTTGGACTTGTTGGCATTTATTCCACTGTCTAATATGCTTATTTTGGTGTACATGTGGGGGATGAACTTGACTTCTTTCAGTGTGAAAGGCCTTTAGGGGAACTAATCCAGAACTCTTTTTTCTTTATTTCTCCTTCTCTTTCTTTTCTTTTCTCTTCTCTTCTTCTCTTCTCTTCTCTTCTCTTCTCTTCTCTTCTCTTCTCTTCTCTTCTCTTCTCTTCTCTTCTTTCTTTCTTTCTTTTCCTCTAAGGAGCATCTACTGGGGTAATGTTGCTTGGAACTCACTTTGAGAATTGCTGCTCTAAATTCCATTTGTCATATTTGTCATTCTTCTCATCTAAGGACACCATCATACTTTTCCTTCTTGGAGCCTTCTGGCCCTGCCAGTTCATCTGGGATAACTGTTGGTTTGATGTGGCTGCCTCAGGGTTCTGTGATTAAAGAAGGACCCAGCTACCTCCCCAGATTATAAAAGGTCCCAAATCACATTAGAAGAATGCGGTGACACTGAAGAGGTCTTCTGCTTTGAGCACTAGAGGCAGCCAAGGAGGGTGACCTGCATTAACCCAGATCTCCTCTTGCTGAGCCAACCAGGATCCTGCCTGGCACTAGAATTGACACCTGGCATTAGGACCAAACCAAGACAAAATGGCAAAGCAGATGGTTTATTTATTTATTTTTTTTACTTGCTATTTCTTTTTTTTTTTAATTTAAGCTTTATTTAAACATATAATGTAACCCCACTACCCTCTCCCAACCCCTCTTCCCCCCACCCCCCTCAGTTTGTTTTATGACATTAAGAGTCTCTTTTGGTTTGTCTCCCTCCCGATCCCATCTTGTTTCATTTTTACTTTTCCTACCACCTTAACTCCCACCCCTGTTGCATCTCTACTTCCTCATATCAAGGAGATTATGTGATAGTTGTCTTTCTCCAGTTGACTTATTTCGCTAAGCATAATATGCTCTAGTTCCATCCATGTCGTCGCAAATGGTAAGATTTCATTTCTTTTGATGGCTGCATAGTATTCCATTGTATATATATACCACTCTTCTTTATCCATTCATCTGTTGATGGACATCTAGGTTCTTTCCATAACTTGGCTATTGTGGACATTGCTGCTATAAACATTCGGGTACACGTGCCCCTTTGGATCACTAGGTTTATATCTTTAGGGTAAATACCCAGTAGTGCAATTGCTGGGTCATAAGGTAGCTCTATTTTCAATTTTTTGAGGAACCTCCATGCTGTTTTCCAGAGTGGTTGCACCAGCTTGCATTCCCACCAACAGTGTAGGTTTATTTTTTTTAAGCAGCGTCTTTCCATATCCTTTCTCTTCTCTTATCCCCTCACCTGCATGCTCCCTAGGAGCCCCAGGCAGTTTTCCCTCTTATTCAGATCCTTCCTCTGCAACAGCCCGCTTCTCCTCTGCTTTGAAATTAGCTCCCTGATGAGCCACTGCGTTTATGTGATCTCTCTTCAAATATTGAACCAAATGACAGTGAGTGAGTTTTTTCAATGGCTTTATCACATGAAAAGAAAAAGAACTGGAGCGGGGACAGCCTCACAGAAGGGAGCTACGTGACTTAACACACCTGAGAGAGTTAAAACCAGAGCACCTTTGGAGAGACATGCAAAGGAGAAGGAAGGCAGTTTGTCCTAAAGAACCCACAAAAAACTCGAAATCTCCAGGTATTCTGTCGGAAATTATGTGGAGCTAAAACCAGGGGGATTGGCCAAAAACAGAGTCCTACGTTAAAAATAGAGCTACTCTATGACCCAACAATTGTACTACTAGGTATTTATCCCAAAGATACAAATGTAGTGAAAAGAAGGGGAACATGCTCTCCAATGTTCATAGCAGCCATGTCCCCAGCAGCCAAACTATGAAAGGAGCTGAGATGCCTTTCAACAGATGAATGGATAAAGAAGATGTGATTCATATGTACAATGGAATATTAGTCAGCCATCAGAAAAGATGAATACCCACCATTTGCATTGACATAGATGGGACTGGAGGGGATTATGCTCTGCTTTTCTCAAGCAGAGAAAGACAATTATCCTATGGTTTCTCTCATATGTGGAACATAAGGAATAGCATAAAGGACCACAGGGAAAGGGAGGGAAAAATGAATGAGAAGAAATCAGAGAGGGAGACAAACCATGAGAGACTCTGGACTCCAGGTAACAACCTGAGGGTTACAGAAGGGAGGGGAGTGGGGGAATGAGGTAACCGGGTGATGGGCTTTAGGGAGGGCACGTGTTGTGATGAGCCCTTGGTATTTTATGCAACTAGTGAATTGCTGAACATTATATCAAAAACTAATTCTGTACTGTATGTTGGCTAATTGAACATAAAGATAAACAAATAACAGGGTCCTGTTGACCTTTTGATCATTACTATCCTTACCTCAGAAATCTAGAAGTCAGCATGCACTTTTCCTCCCTCCAAGGTGAAAAGATTATCTTCTAAAGATAATCTTCTTCTAAAGAAACTGAAAGAACCTTGGAGAGGTGCAGGGTAGGGGGGGCAGATTCCTACAGATATTCAAAAATTAAATGAGGGTAACAAAAAGCCTGACTTTTTTTTTTAAGTTTTATTTATTTATTTGACAGAGAGAGATCACAAGTAGGCAGAGAGGCAGGCAGAGCGAGAGAGGGGGAAGCAGGCTCCTCTCTGAGCAGAGAGCTTGATATGGGGCTCAATCCCAGGACCCTGGGATCATGACCTGGGCTGAAGGCAGAGGCTATAACCCACTGAGCCACCCAGGTGCCCCCACTTTTGCATTTCTGCTGGTCCTTGAGCCATACTTCGAGTGAAAAGGCATCAGACATCAAATATGTGTGTGCTGGGAGTAACCAGCTGGCTGCATCCGTTTAAATACAGGGGGACAGAGAAGTTACCAGCTATCTAAAGGAAGCTTCCTGCATAAAAAGACAGAGACCCTGGGGTGCCTTGGTGGCTCAGTCGGTTAGGTATCTGCCTTCGCCTTGCGTTGTGATCCCAGGGGACTGGGATTGAACCCCGAATCAGGCTCCCTGTTCAGTGGGGAGCCTGCTTCTCCTTCTCCCTCTGCTGCTCTGTCTGCTTGTGCACTTACTCTCTCTTTCTAACAAATAACTAAAATATTTAAAATAAATAATCAAATAAATAAATTTATAAAAATGCCAAGCTAATCTAAAATTTCCAGATTTGGGCATTTGAATGGCTTTTGTTTTCAGGGATAGAGCAAAAATATTTTGTCAATTCCCGATTCTCAGTCTTGGATTTGGAAAATAGGAAAACATACACACTATTTAATATAATAATACCATTAGGCATTGCTTTTGTTTTTATTATTTCAAACCTGCCTAAAAGTGGTGGAGACAGGCTGATAGGCTCTTTTGGTCACTTCTAATTCTGTACTTGTATGACATAAAGATAGTCTATATATATGAACAGGAATTTGAAAGCGAGGGAGAGACACTTACACTAAAGATCCTATAAATCCTACAAAATACTAGTAAAGTTAAAAGTACTGTAGGTGTTAGAATTTATTATTCTGATAAAAACTTTTAAAAAGAGAGGGAAATAGGGGCACCTGTTTGCTCAGTTAATTGGCTGCCTTCGGCTCTGGTCATGATGCCAGGGTCCTGGGATTGAGCCCCTCATCGGGCTTCCTGCTTAGGGGAGTGGGATTGAGCCCCTCATCGGGCTTCCTGCTTAGGGGAAAGCCTGCTTCTCTTTCTCCCTCTGCCTGCTCTTCTGTCTACTTTTGCTCTCTCTCTTATCACTCTGTCAAAAAAATAAATAAATCTTTTTTAAAAAAGAGAGAAGGAAATATAAAATATAAGCTAAGAGAATTAATTAAACTAACTTGGTTTCTCTGTGTTAGTACACTCTCGGAAGAAACGATATTCCTTAGACTTAGAAATCACAAACACAGAAATTCTGCCAGTACCTAACATTATCAGAAGGTGTGCAGTTATTATTAAGACATATGCCCTGTCCTCAAAGAATCTGTATGATAGTAGAACAAATTTTTAAAAATCCAGAAATAACAATGTAAAATTAATATCCCCAGGCCACCAGCACAGGACTGGTGTTAAGACGAAGATAGGACTATAGCAGCTCTAATGTTAGGACTATAGCAGCTCTAATATCTGAACTGTTGGGTGTTCTGTTTTGGTCTCATAAGAAGGTGGGCAGTTTAAGAGACAAGAATAATTTCCTGGATGTCTCCTACAGCCTTGTCTTACTCCTGATTGCCCTGACACCTCTCAGAGAATGAGGTGTTGCAGGAATAGTCCACGACCTGCTTTTCCAACCATGAATTCCTCTGTGCCTCAGTGAGATTGGGTGCTGGGGAAAGTATGCTACTCTGGGCAGTCTTCCCTTGCATTGGTCAGGAGTTGTATGCCGGGAACTTGTGCAGAGAAAGTCAGCAAGTTTTAGTGTTACTGGAAGAAACTAGGGAGTTTCATTGCAAGGCTGCTGTTCCCTCTGAGACAGCTGCTGTGCTCCATAAAGCCGTTACCATCATTCACAGCTGCCTACCATCATGCACTGAACTTTTGCAATAGCCCCCAGACAAATGTTCTTTTCACTGCTTGGAATAGCTTGTTTCCTTCTCTCTGTACAGCTTCAGGAAGTTCTGGGCTGCAGGTTCCAAACTTACCTCTAATCCTTGAGAAATTTTCAACCTCATTGCTTCTTAAATTGTTGACCATGACTGACATAAAATTCCCTCTTTCCCTTTTCTAGAAGTCTCTTAGAAGTATCTCCATTAAACACCAAATTATTCTTTTTGAGTCTCACCTCTCCCTGGGGCGACTTCAGTCATAATCAACAAATCCCTTTCCCCAGTGCTACAAGGAGTCTACTTTGAGAATTTTGGAAAGGACAGAATTTATCTGAAATACATTTGGGAGGTACAAAGGACAGAGCTTAGTGACCAATTGGATGTGAGTAATGGAAGGTTGGAAGGAGTTAGGGCAGGCTTTCAGATTCTGGTATAGACCAGGGGTAGAAGACATATGGTCAAAATTCAAAAAGATGGGAAGCTAACAGGTCAACAGGCCTTGGTAACCCCCAAGATTATGTTTCAAAATCCATGACGTTTGTCCAGCTTCAAAAGGGGAAGGTGAAAGTAGAGAGAAATTCGAATGGGACATGTGCAGAAAGGAACAAAATGTAGGCAGTCAAGAAAGATGACCTAGGCTTGAATCCATCCTATCAGTGGCTGTCACCCTCAACCCATGCCAGAATTTTCACTGAAGTGATAGGAACCAAGAGTTTAGGCCAGTAGAGTCTCCTTATGTTGATGTAGAACTTGACTGTGTTGATGTAGTTACTTGATGATAGGCCCGTGGCAGCCTCTGCTCTTGAACATTTGAGATAACAAACAGAATAGAAATGAGAAAGTAGGAGCTAGGATTTAGGGATATGTAATCTGAGAATGAGACGGTGAAGTTCAGTATTTCAGAGATGGAGCAGCCCTGGATTGTTTAAAGACTGGCCTGGAGGTAAAGGACATTGGAAATATAGGATATCAAGGAATTGTGCATCTAATGTGTTGACTGAGCAGGGCATTCTCATGGGGGTTTGTAGTAAACAAAAAGAAATAGCTAAGAACTGCGAATAAAGCAGGTGTTTCAAAATCCCTCTTAAGATGGTAACTAGGATAAGGGAAGTAAAGTAAATTATGGTGAAGATAAAAGAATATGATATTTCACTCCAGCCCAGGCTAATAGAACTGTCCACAGTGATGGAAATGCTCTATGTCTGCTCTAATCAAATAATAGCCAGCAGCCACATGTGATACTGAGCACTGGACCAGGACTAGTTTAACTGAGGCACTGAATTTTTAATGCTATTTAATTTTAATTAAGTTTAATTTACATAACCACATTAGGCTAACGGCTATCATTGGGCATTGCAGTTCCACAAATCTGGAAGAACCATGGATGAAAACCATAAGGACAAGGTAGTACATTGCTGATCTTACCACCAAACTGGAGCACAGAACACAAGTGAACACACAGTGTCCTCCACTTGTCTTTACAGGCATCTTACTATATACCCTAGTCCTTTCAGTGTACAACAGCATGGAGACCAAAAGGGTAAGTCATGTTTAGGGAGCAGAGAGTAATATATTGTGGATAATTATAAGCTTTTGTTAACCAGGTACTGCTGATAAATATGTGTCATTGTAGTCTTTGTTTTTTTTTTTTTTTTAGATTTTATTTATTTATTTCACAGATGGAGATCACAAGTAGGCAGAGAGACAGGCAGAGAGAGAGGAGGAAGCAGGCTCCCTGCTGAGCAGAGAGCCCGATGCAGGACTCGATCCCAGGACCCCGAGATGGTGACCTGAGCCGAAGGCAGAGGCTTTAACCTGCTGAACCACCCAGGGGCCCCTTGTTGTAGTCTTTGTATATGGTAATTATTTTCTGCCAAATGTCTTTTAAGCTTCTGTATCTACAGCAGTGATTCCCAAAGTTTGGTTCATGAATGTGGGTGTGAGGGGAGTCGTAGGATCCCTTAAGGAGGTCCAGGAGATCAAGACCATTTCCAAAATATACTGTGACAGGACTTGCCTTTTTTAAAAAAAAAAAAAAAGATTTTATTTACTTATTTGGCAGAGAGAGATCACAAGTAGGCAGAGAGGCAGGCAGAGAGAGAGGAGGAAGCAGGCTCCCCACCGTGCGGAGAGCCCGATGCGGGACTCGATCCCAGGACCCCGAGATCGTGACCTGAGCCGAAGGCAGAGGCTTAACCCACTGAGCCACCCAGGCACCCCCACGACTTGCCTTTCTTAACTGTGCTAACATTTACAATGATATTACAAAAGATTTATAAAATTATAGATACACTTGGCACCAATCACAGCATTGGCACCAAACTATATAAGTGATTACTACATTTTTCACTGTCAGCACTTAAAGTTAGAGAGCAAGAGGGAAGCAGGAAGAATTTTACTTAGGAATATCCTTAGTAAAGTGGTTAAGATTAGGGGTACCTGTGTGGCTCAGTCAGTTAGGCATCTGCCTTTGGCTCATGTTGTGATCTTGGGGTCCCAGGATCGAGCCCCACATTAAGCTCCCTGCTCAGCAGGTCAGCTTCTCCCTCTGTCCTTCCCCCTGCTCCTTCTCTCTCTCACACTCTCTCAAATAAATAAATAAAATCTTTTAAAAAGGACAGTAAGATTATTATTTTTATTCAATCATGGTTCCTCCTTACTCAATTTTTGAACATTCTCTGTGGCAAAAAGGGAAGTATACATAAACCACTTATTCTGGACACTAAAATACAATGGTTATATCCCCAAAACATTGTGCAGTTGTTTGAGTTTTGAGATGAACCACCACATTTTTTAATGAAAATGCATTTGAAAGAATAAATAAAAATTAAAATTATTCAGAATTGGGTATTTGGCAGATCTTCTCTGGAAAATGAGCAAAGTGAGCTTATCATTTCAAGGAAAAGAATGGATAGTATATGTTACCAGGGATAAAATTTGAAATTTGGCATGACTGTTGAAATTCTGAAAAATTTTTATTTGCCACAGTAGGCTTGGCCATTTCTCAGTGCTTAAAAGATAGTTCTGATAATGAATGGGATATTTTTACACTGCATAATGAACGGTGTTAAAAATTTAAAGTTCTGCATAAGTCTATGAATGAATGTTTTTCAAACAACCAGTGCACAGTGGTTCATGTAAAATATCAAAATGTCAAAACAGGCCAGTGTGCCTTTTAATGAAACAGTATGAATAATTCACTTATTCATTCACTTACAGTTTCACTTACAGTGAATAATTCACTTACATTAATTCACTTACAGTTTCAGATTGTACATCACAACTAGCCTGTAAGAGTTTACCACTTGTCAGAGTGTTACTATAATATCAAAGAAGGATAAGCTCAATTATCTTACATGGCTATTAAAATTATCCTCTCTTGTTTTATAAATACACTTGTGATGCAGGAATTTCTCTACATCTTCAATCAAAACAATGTTCTGCAACAGATTTAATGCAGAACTGATATGAGAAACTAACATCATTCTGTTAAATCAGACATGAGATTTGCAAAATTGTAAAGCAATGGTATTTATTCTGACATTTTGGGGGAAATGTGGCTTTTTCCTAGAAAAATATATTTTATGTGGACATCTAATGGGTTTTTATGATTATTTGTAAATCAATTTAAAATATTTTGTAAATTTCTTTTTTTTAAGATTTTATTTACTTGAGAGAGAGGAGGAGGGAGAAGAGGCAGAGGGAGTTGATCAAGCAGACTTTCAGCTGACCAGGGAACCTGACCCAGGGCTCAAACCTGACAGGTACCCAAATGAGCTACCCAAGCACCCCTAGAAATTTCTTTTTCAAATTATAGCATGAAGAGAGATTAAATTCAGATAAACAAAACCACTTTGGAATCCTCACTTTACTTGTAGGAACATAAAGGGGTTTTGAGATAAGGAAGTTTGAGAACTGCAGCTCTAGAAAAATCTGATTGATTCTTCCAGAACCTAGATCAAACCTCAGTCTTGGAAGACCTTTTATCAGCCATTTGCTCCCTCCCTATACTGTGTTTGTATAGTATTTGTATAATCCATGCTTATAATACCTGCCATCTCGTGTGTGTATTTTGTGTGTGAGAGAGACAAAGATGGAGAAACTAATACACAGATAGAGTCAAGCAACAGACTTTTGTATAATGTGCAGACGATGGTACCTTTACAGACAAAGACAATAGAGCCAGTGGATAGGGAAAATTAGCATAAAAAGAAAAATGCAGCACAGTGAAGCAAGAGCATTTGCTTGATTTTAAAAATACGGTTTGTGAAAAAGAGCCAAGGTAAAAGAATTCAACTTAGAAAGCAGCGACTGTGTTTTTCTGTCTATATTGAGAGAGGGTAGAAGTAAGAAAAACTTCATATTGGTGAAATGACAACTAAGGACAATGAGATCATGTTGCATGGCCTCATCCTCTCCAAAAAAAAAAAAAAAAAAAAAAAGGCATCTCCACTGTCTACTAGAAGAATAAAAGAAAGGGGAAATTGGAATCATGGCCACGTGACCATCCTGGCCAGGAAGTGAACAGAGATGTAATAAAAGATTTGCAGCATGCCGGAGGGAGCGTGGTCATGGTTAGTGAGCTCAGATGTTTGTTAAAATATCCCTGACTTTCTCTTAAAGAGCAGGGCAGAGAAAGCTCCTGAGAGTCAAAGTCAAGTTCAGAACCAACAGAGACAAAGCCATGGGGAAGGGAGCCAGTGAGCCCCCTGGGCAGGCAAGGAACTCTGCTATGAAGGAGTTCTTGAAAGGGGTTGGTTTGTTGGCTTTATTTGCCACATTTGGCTGTACTTTTATGTTTTGTTTTGTTTTCCATTTGGCTGTACATTAAGCATAAAGCAAATGATATCAGTAACTTACTCTGGCAAATAATTGGTGTGTATTATGATTTTTGATGTCTGGCTAATGTCTAATTTAATTAAGAATAATGAGCAACTTTACTAATTAGGACTCTAATTATAATGCCTTTATGGGGATAAAGAGGCCTCAGGGTAAAACAAACCCTATGCCTTAGTTCTAAGAAAAACAGTATTTGTGGCTGGCATGTTGTGGAATCTGTTTCATTAGCAATCACCCTTACGTGGCATTGGTGAGGGTCCAGCAGTTCATATAAATAAGTTATAGTCTTTTATAACAGTTATAAACTGGATCTCCTAAATTAAGTACCATATTGTTTTTGCTTCTTTCAAAAATTAACCTGTGTTTGGTTTCAGTCTTGTGACCCAAAAAAGGAGTTAACATTCTAGTTTGTGTACTTCCACCAATAGAAACTTTTGATTCCTCTTCTGGTTAGCTCTTATATCTTCTGGTGAGTGTTCCATGGTTTTCCAAGGCTAGCTAGATGCCTTTTTGCTGGGCTCCCATAACTATGTTACCCTCCCTCTTGGGATCTATCATATGGTATTATAAGCAGTTATTCATGTATCTGCATCTCTCAGACAAAAAAATTCCTAAAGGAGAAGATATATATTCTATTTATCATATCATCCTCAGAGTCAGACACAATATCAGGGAAATACTATGTGATTTGTAATTTTTGATCAAATTGAACACACAAAAAATAAGAAAGTACTAAAACAAGTCACAAGAGCTTTAACCTAAGGTGGTCTTTCCAAGCTAAATAAAGGGCAAGGTGATGTATAGGGACAGGTTTTAATACTTATATTTGTACACGCAAACCCTGTAGTCTTTTTTTTTTAAAGATTTTATTTATTAATTTGACAGAGATCACAAGTAGGCAGAGAGGCAGGCAGAGAGAAAGTGGGGGAAGCAGGCGCCTCACTGAGCAGGGAGCCTGAGGCAGGGCTCCATCCCAGGACCCTGAGATCATGACCTGAGTCAAAGGCAGATGCTTAACCCACTGAGCCACCCAGGTGTCCCCAAATCCTGTAGTCTTTAGTGTGGATATAGGAGGTTCTGAATGAAGAATTATAGAGACAACTGGCCCATCCATAGTCCTTTATTATTTAAACATTTGGGATCACGGGTTATATAACATACACTCACATTTATTGCTGAAATACTTGAAATATTTTGTGTCACCCTCATCCTAAATGGGGACATTCTACTAGCCAGAGAATCTCTAAAACCATAGTGAATTGTCATGTGACTCTTTGGATATATATTTAAATCAGGAAAAAATACTCACCTAATTCACTTCATACTTATTTTATTTTTTAAAAAGATTTATTTATTTATTTTAGAGAGCACAAACTTGAGCAGGAGGGGCCCAAGAGGAAGAGAAAATCTCAAGCAGACTCCCTACTGAGTGGGGTGCCTGATTCGGGGCTTAGTCTCAGGACCCTGAGATCATGACCTGAGTCAAAACCAAGAGTTAGTCCCTTAACAGACTGTGTCACCTGGGCAACCCCTCAGATATTTATAGGTAATTTTAAATTATGTTTTTGAATATGCATTGCCTGCCATTAGCACATTACTCAAAGGTTATAGAAGAATATGCATAATAGAGGAAGCCTCCTTCCTTTTCACATTGCTTGTCCACACATCTCGATATGCTCAAGGCAAATACTGATGAAGATTTTATAGATTATTTGTAAAATGGGAAATGAAGTTAGATAGGATACACACACACACACACACACATATATATGTGTGTGTATATATAAATATACACATATGATTTTTTTTGTTTGTTTGACACAGAGAGAGAGAGATCACAAGTAGACAGAGAGGCAGGCAGGGAGAGAGGGGGAAACAGGCTCCCCACTGAGCAAAGAGCCTGATGCAGGGCTCGATCCCAGGACGCTAAGATCATGACCTGAGCCGAAGCCAGAGGCTTAACCCACTGAGCCATCCAGGCGCCCCTAGATAGAATATATTTTTTTAAATAAGTTCTCTCCTGACCCTTCTTGTTGGCTTGCTTTCTCTTGTTAGTTAATGCCATAATATCAGATAATTTCTCTGACACTGTGTATCATATCTACAACTTAGTATACAATATCTGTCTTTTCTCCTGGATTGTAATTTTCAGAAAGGATGGGAAAAAATGTGGATCTTATTTCCAGGTGGGCTCCCACCCTTACATAGCCTTGCACAAGTCTGAAATGTAAGAAGTCTGGGTGAAAGAGTAGGAAATGAGTAAGTGTGGGTGAATCTATAAGACCAATCCAAAGAAAGAAAGAAAAAGAGAGAGAGAAAAACAGTAGTAGGTCTTTCAAAAAGAGAGAATAAAATTCAAGGAATTTTTTGCATAGTAATAGAGTTGCTGGTGAATCATTCCAGGATAATGAGGCAAAGCCAAGATTAATAACAGCTGGAAGCACGAGTAGTCTGGGAGCAGATAGTACAGAAGGAAGAGGTAGTAATACCAGATCCAAAAGTTGGGCTGTGTAAGGGGAGCTAGAACCGTGGCCATCAGTGGTTGGGGTGCAGCGAGGGTGGGTAGGGGCTGTTCTGCAGGAGCTCAAGAGATGCAGCCACTGCCAAAAATGTTGCCACAGTGTCTAACCATCCCATAAGAGAGGGAGAAAGACTCCGATTTCTCTTATTCTCACCTCCCTGTTTTCACCTTTGCCTAAACCTGCCAAGAAGCCAGTTGGCAGGAGAAGCTAGCTGGCAGGAAAATGGTGTTCCCTGTGATGTAGAACAGAGCGAGGGTGAAAAGCACAGAAAAGGGATTAGTGAAGTAACAAATACCCAGTGCAACTGACCCTATAAGTACCCCACAGACTGATTTCTGACAGAGCCAGCCCATGGCCAGTAAGACACAAACTAATTCAGTGTCGATGAGTTCAGTGTAGATTTCTTTTCTGGCATTATTTATTTCAAGAGAACAAGGAGCAAAATATGTCTATTTCAAAATGAAAGTGGGGAAATGAAAATGCACAGATATTAAATCTATGCATACTCATAAGATGGCACAGTGTATGAGAAAACACATACTAAGTAATTAATAAAATGAGTTATATCCGTACACAACGGAGAATCATGGTGAGAGTAATAATTTCTGACATGTAGAGTGTATAAGGCTGCTAGAAAAAAGAATAGAATAGGAAAAGTATTTTAAGACTTTTGTGGGAAACATTTATAGCTTCTGGGATGTAAAAATGCGTGATCATAAAAGATGCTGTGTTTTTCTGACATCAACTTTATGGCCCAAGTAATAGATTTCAGCCATCAGAGGAAACATTCCAGATCCTTTTTTCATTGTTTCATTATTAAAGAGCTGGAAAGAAAATGAGAAAAACAGTTTGTCAATTGCATAAATATGGACTGTTTTTAATAAGTATTCTCTGTGTCTAGAATAGAGAAAACATTATTAGAGTAAGAAAGATGAGGCCCAACTATAGGAGATATATATATGAGATATGTGTGTGTGTGTGTTGTGTGTGTGTGTATCTGTAATATTTGGTGCAAGGTGTTCAAGGAAAGAAGCAAAGAACACAGGTGATGACTTATTTTTCTCTCCTGGTAAAATCTCCTATGAAAAACAAAATAATGCAAGAAAAGTAAATTATTTGAACTTATACCACCCAAGTCTTCGAGTGGTGTACTTTGCAACATTTCTGGACACCTGATGCAAGGTCACTAAGTAAATTATTGATTGGATATATGAAATATTGCAGGTGGAAATTTTATTAGCGTTCATAAAATGAAATGTTTTCATTGTACAGGTGAAAAATTGAGACCAAGAAAGGACAGAAACATATTCAAGTTTATGGATTCATGACAGATCATGGATTTCCTGGTTTTAGTGTTTGTTTTTTTCTATATTTTTAAGATTTTATTTATTTATTTGAGAGAGAGAGTGAGAGAGCACAAGCAGTGGGGAGGAGTAGTGGGAGAGGGAGAAGCAGGCTCCCTGCTGAACAAGGAGTCCAATGAGGGACTCCATCCCAGGACCCTGAGATCATGACCTGAGCCGAAGGCAGATGTTTAGCCAACCGAGCCAGCCAGGCGCCCTTGTTTTTGTTTTTTAACTCTGAGTTAAAGTAGTAGGTAAGGCTACTGAATTTGCAGTCCTTCAGCCTTGGGATTAATTCAGAACTCTGCTACTCCTTGTGCTGAACTTCCACATGCAGTTAAGTTCTTTCTGCCCCAGTGTTCTCATCTTTACTTGGGGATAAACATTATGGAACTTAGGGTATTTAGAAGGATGGAATGAACAATGCATCTAAAGCACTGAGCAGACTGCATAGTAAGGACACAACAGATACTATATTTTTCTTGTTCTGCCATACCCCAGGCTTTCCATCAACCTCTTATTATCTAAGCTGTTGAGTGGAAAAGATGGTCTAAATTTCTATGGTGATCTCTAAGGAGCAAGGGGACAGCAGTCCTTCACAATTTCCTGGGATATTTTCTTTAAAAGCCACTCTAATAACTTCCCACCATCGTTTTATTTATTTTTTTGTCCAAACCAACAAGAAATCAACAATCTAGATTTATTATTTCTTAATTATTCCTTAATTACTCCATTAATTATTTATTATTTCTTCATTACTCCTATTATCCAAACTGAACAGGCTACTCAGCAGCAAACTGGCTACTGGAATTTTTAGTCTGTTTGGACAAAAATTTAGACAACTTTGTAATTGGGCCTTACTTAAAGGTGTAGAAATAGGGAGAGTTCACTGAGGACAGCACTTTTGGCTACATGGTTTTTAC
>RCUC01133388.1:0-56148 GCA_003697995.1 Taxidea taxus jeffersonii | reverse complement strand
ACCCACCTGCCCCACCTGTGCAGAAGTGACTCCCCGCCACCGCCGCCACTCCCGCCCACGGCGTCCCCCGCTCCTGTCTGCGGCCGGGGCCTCCGCCTCTTGCGCCCCCGCGGGCGGGCGGCCGGCTCAGGCCTCCCGCCCCTTCTGGGCACCCGGCCCGCGCGACCCTCCCTCTCCACAGCCTCTCCCCTACGCACCCCGGCCGACCGCGCCACCCGCCTCTCCTTGCGCCCTTCCTTGGCCGGCGCCTCCGCGGGTCTCACACCACCTCTCTTCGCGCGGCCTCTTCTCCCCCTTTGCTCCTCTACATCCTTGCATCCCCATGAGCGCCGCTTCCTCCCCTCCGGCGGGTGTGGAAAGGGCACAGGACCAAGAGCGAGGAAACCTGGGTCCTTCACTAGCTGTGTGACCTTGGAGAAGTCCTCTCATCTCTCCCCTTTACCCACCCCACAGGACTGTTTGTTGAATTAAGGGAAAAGACGCAAATGGTATGGAAAGTACGATGAAGTTTTGGCATCTGAATTAAAGCCCAGCTCAGTAAACAAGTGCATAACAGTTAACACAATCCCACCAAGTAGTTATTGTCTACATCCTACAGTGAGGAAACTGAGTCTTAAAGAAGTTGAACAGTTTGCCCAGCGATAATTCAAATTTAGGCCTAGCTGTCTCCAAATCCTTTCCACCTACCATGCTACCTAATAAAGACGGGAATCAAGCTAGTGGGACAAAATGACAACTGCAGTGTTTCTTCGGTTGTTTAAATTATAATGTTTTGGAAAGATAGCCACCCGGGCCATTCACTCCCTTTGGTTGTACAACTATTTTCTTAACTCATCAAAGTAACTTGTCTTATTCTGAAGATGCTAAACCCAAAGAACCGAAAGCACTGCTTAGATTTGATGAACCTTTTACTTCTCAACATTTTTTTTTAAGTTTTTATTTTAATCACCTCCTTGGAGTGCACTCCTTAATCCCCATCACCTACTTCAGCCATCCCCACCCACTTCCCCTCCCGGTAACCATCAGTTTGTTTTCTCTACTTGAGTTACTTTCTCAACTTTGTATTTTCAAAAATATTAACCCTACAGAGGGTTGTGAGAAAAATATAAGTAATACCCATATTAACCCATATTCACCGATTTTTAACATTTCATCACATTGGCTTTCCTTGTGTGTTATGTGTGCATATGGAACTTTGTTGTTTTTGCCGAATCACTGAAGTTTTTGCATTGTTACCCTTTACAATCAACAATTTGATGAGTATCTAAGAACAAAGATATTCTACATAATCAGTATTCCATTATCATTCCAAGAAAATTTAATAGTAAAAAATATTATTTGTAATATACAGAGGCCATATTCAAATTTTCAGAATGTCCCTTTTTGCTGACTTTTTTCCAATCCAGGATACAATCAAGAATCATGCATTATATTTAACTGCCTGTCTTTTTACACTCCTTTAGTCTAGAATAATCCCTAACTGTTATTGTTTTCTTTTATAACACTGACTTCGTTTGAAGAACCCAATTCTACTATTGTGCAGCATATTCCTCACTTTGTACTCGCCTGTTCCCTGTTAGATTCAAGTTAAATAATTTTGTCAGGTACACTGTATGGATGATGTGTCCATCTCAGTATGTTACAACAGAAGGGAAATGATGGCATTTTGTTCCATTATTTGTGATGTTACATTTAATCATTTTTCTATGGTAAAGCTAGCTTTGTTTCTTTTCTATTTAAAAAAGTAGTCTAAAGGGACGCCTGGGTGGCTCAGTTGGTTAAGCAGCTGCCTTCAGCTCAGGTCATGATCCCAGTGTCCTGGGATCGAGTCCCACATCGGGCTCCTTGCTCGGCAGGGAGCCTGCTTCTCCCTCTGCCTCTGCCTGCCACTCTGTCTGCCTGTGCTCACTCTCTCTCTCTCTAACAAATAAATAAATAAAATCTTTAAAAAAAAAAAAAAGTAGTCTATGTAAAAAATAGGTAACGGACTTGAATATACCTTTCTCCAAAGATACGCAAATGGCCAAAAAGCACATGAAAAATGCTCAACAACAGTAGAGAAATGCAAAGCAAAACCACAAGGAGGGGGCCCTGGGTGGCTCAGTCGGTTAAGCATCTGTCTCCCGCTCATTTTATGATTTCAGGGTCCAGGGTTGAGCCCAGCATCAGGCTCTCTGCTCAGCAGGGAGTCTGCTTCTCCCTCTCACTCTACCTCTGTGCTCTCTTGCTCTATCTCTCAAATAAATAAATAAAATCTTAAACACACACGCACATACACACACACTGAGATACCCTTTCATACCTACTAGGTTGGCTATATTCCTTTTTTTAAATGGAAAATAAAGGGCACCTGGGTGGCTCAGTCAGTTAAGCTTCAGAGTCCTGTTTCGGCTCAGGTCATGAACTCATGTGTCCTGAGATCAACCCCCATGTCAAGCCCACATCAAGCCCCACGTGGAGCCCCATGGGCTCCTTGCTGAGTGGGGAGCCACTTGAGATTCTCTGCCCCTCCCTCGACTCACACTCTCTCTCTAATAAATAAATCTTTAAAAATAAATAAATGGAGGGATGCCTGGGTGGCTCAGTTGGTTAAGCAGCTGCCTTCGGCTCAGGTCATGATCCCAGCGTCCTGGGATCGAGTCCCGCATCTTGCAAGGAGCCCGCTTCTTCCCTCTGCCTCTGCCTGCCACTCTGTCTGCCTGTGCTCACTCTCTCTGACAAATAAATAAATAAATAAAATCTTTTAAAAAAATAAATAAAAATAAAAATAAATAAATGGAAACTAAGTGTTGGCAGGGATATAGAGATATTGAAATCCTTGTACATTGCTGGTGGAAATGTAAAATGTTGCAATCACTGTGGAAAACAGTCCCACAGTTCCTCAAAAAGCTAAACATAGAATTATCAGCAATTCCACCCCTAGGTATATATCCCAAATAACTGCAAACAGGTACTCAAATCCTTGTACAAAAATGTACACAGCAGTACTAATCACAGTAGCCAAAAGGTCAGAAACAACCCAAATATCCATCAACACATGAATGGATAAACAAACTGTGGTTTACACATACAATGGAACATATTTTTTTTAAATGGATGTTGCTTCCCCTCCCCCTTTTTAAAGGTTTTATTTATTTATTTGACAGAGAGAGGGATCACAAGTAGTCAGAGAGAGCAGGGGAAGCAGTCTCCCCGCTGACCAGAGAGCCCGACTCGGGGCTCGATCCCAGGACCCTGAGATCATGACCTGAGCCGAAGGCAGAGGCTCAACCCGCTGAGCCACCCAGGTGCCCCTACAATGGAATATTTTTCAGCCCATAAAAAGAATGAAGAAGGGGCACCTGGGTGGCTCCGTGGGTTAAAGCCTCTGCCTTCAGCTCAGGTTGTGATCCCAGGGTCCTGGGATAGAGCCCTACATCAGGCACTCTGCTCAGCAGGGAGCCTGCTTCCTCCTCTCTCTCTGTCTGCCTCTCTGTCTACTTGTGACCTCTATCTGTCAAAAAATAAATAAAATCTAAATAAATAAATAAATAAGTAAAATCTTAAAAGAGAAGAAGAAGAAAAGAATGAAAATCAATGATACATGCTACTATATGGATGAACTCAAAACATTATGCCAAGTGAAAGAAGCCAGACACAAAAGGTCTGTTTGTATTGTATGATTCCATTTACACAAAACGTCTAGAATAAGCAAATCCACAGAAAACAGAATGGTGGTGGCCAATGGCAAGGGTGAGGGGAAACAAGGAGCAACAGCTTCGTAGGTGCAAAATTTTATTTTGTAATGATGAAATGTTTAGGAGCCAGAAAGAGATGGTGGTGGCACAATGTTGCGAATGTATAAATGCCACCGAATTGTGTTTTCTGAAATTATTAACTTCATGTTGTGTGAATTTCACCTCAATTTAAAAAAAAAATCCTGTGGAGTAATACTCTGAAACTCTGTGAGTATCCTTCCCAAGAATCTTTCACTCTGTGGGTTAGCATCTATTGATGAAGCTTGCCTGGGTCCATTACACTATCATGGTTGTAGAGGAACGACACTATAATCCTATCATTCCAACTGTTCCACCTGTGTTAATCAGGTGACATTCTTATATAAGGAAGACCTTTCATTTCTCACCACTCCTTGGTTCTCTGTTTTCGGCTTGTTTTTTGCCTTTGTTTTTGGTATCAATATTGACAGTAATTTCTGTCACTTTGATATTTGATCTTGAATTGTTCCATATTTGACCACGAAGTACCCTTCCAATTGGTAGTGATCTTTGGACCTTTTTGGACCTTTTGGATCTTTATGTCCCAATAGGTTTTTGAGCACCTCTTCATGTTCCGGCACAAGAAGTTACAGAAAACCTTGTACTTTCCTTGACATGGTCTCAAAACCAGCATGTGTCCAGTCTTAGCTCCTTCTGGAAGGTGATTAGGAGCTTGGAAGCCAAAGAAATGTGAATTTGAAACCAATTTCTTTTATTATTTTTAACAGCTTTATTGAGATTTAATTCACATACCGTACAATTCACCCCCTTAAAGCACAAAATTCAATGGTTTTTTAGTACATTCACATGGTTGTGCAACCACCACCACAATCTAATTTTTTTTTAAGATTTTTTGTTATTTATTTATTAGTTATAGAGAGAGATTGAGAGCACAGGCAGACAGAGTGGCAGGCAGAGGCAGAGGGAGAAGCAGGCTCCCTGCCAAGCAAGGAGCCCTATGTGGGACTCAATCCCAGGATGCTGCGATCATGACCTGAGCTGAAGGCAGCCGCTTAACCAACTGAGCCACCCAGGCGTCCCACCACAATCTAATTTTAAAATATTTTTGTCACCCCTAAAAGAAACTCCACAGTCATTAGTAGTCACTCCTATTGTCCCCCATCCTTCCCTGCAAAGCCCTGGGCAACCACTGATCTCTTTTCTGTCTCTATAGACTTGCCCGTTCTGGACAGATCATATAAATGAAATCATACACTATGCGGCCTTTTGTGACTGGCTACTTTCATTTAATGTTGAAGCCAATTTCTGCTACTAATTTCTCCATAACCTTGAACAAGTTACTTAATTACACCATCTGGAAAACGGTAATAATATCAATACCAATCCTCCTTGATCAGTATGATAATCAAATAAAATAAGTAACTATTCAGTACATAATTAATTATCATTAACATTAGATGGGAGACACAGACCCAATCTGCCTGCTAGATCTTTTGCATTCATTTGTTCAACAAATAATTATCCAATATCTATTAATGTAGCATTATTCTACATATTGAGTCTACAGCACTGAAAGAAGAACACAGAAATCTCCCTCCCTCGTGGAGCTTACATTCTGCTGCCAGAAGCAGAAAATAAACAAAATAAATATGTGAAGTATTACTATGATTGCTAGATGGCAGTAGCATCTATAAAAAGAAAAACACAGCAACTAAATGAAAAATAAAAAAATACCAACCTTTCAGGGAGGTGTTTTCTTTTTTTCAAGAGTTGTTTTTTTTTTAAGATTGTTTTATTTATTTATTTATTTATTTGACAGAGAATGTGAGAGAGAGCACACCATGGGAGGCAGGAGAAGGAGAAGCAGGGTCCCTGCTGAGCAAGGAGCCCCATGTAGGACTCGTCCCAGGACCCCAGGATCATGACTTGAGCCAAAGGCAGACGCATCACTGACTGAGCCACCGAGGTGCCTCTGAGGAGGTGTTAAAGAAAGGTCTCACTGAGGGGCCTCTGGGTGGCTCAGTCAGTCAAGTGTCTGCCTTCAGCTCAGGTCATGATCTCAAGGTGCTGGGATCAAGCCCAGAGTTGGGCTCCCTGCTGAACGGGAGTCTGCTTCTCCCTCCGCCTCCCCCACTACTCTACCCCCTGCTCCTGCTTGTGCTCTCTCAAATAAATAAATATAATCTTTAAAAAAAAAAAAGTCTCACTGAGAAGATAACAATTAAAGACCTAAGGTGATCTTGTCAATCTTTTTTACATCTATAAATTAAGAGAGAACCACTTTTGCCACCTAAAATATCTGTGAATTTATTGAGTTAAATTATACCAACTTAATTATCAGTCAATAAATTTGCACATACTATATTAGGTGCTTACAGAAAGAATGATAAAGTATAAACCTAGTCTCTACAAATTTAAAAATTAAAAATTTCGGGGGCGCCTGGGTGGCTCAGCGGGTTAAAATCTCTGCCTTCGGCTCAGGTCATGATCCCAGGGTCCTGGGATCGAGCCCCGCATGGGGCTCTCTGCTCTGCAGGGAGCCTGCTTCCTCCCCTCTCTCTGTCTCCCTGCGTCTCTGCCTACTTGCGATCTCTGTCTGTCAAATAAATAAAAATCTTAAAAAAAAAATTAAAAATTTCAGAGCACATGGCTGTTTCAGTGGGTAGAGCATGTGATTCAATCTCAGGGTCAGTTGTGAGTTCAAGCCCCATACCGGATGTGGAGCTTACTGAAAAAAATTTTTTTTATTTTAAAAATGGAAATTTAAAAACGGATAATTTCTTTGGGATGCATAATTTCAAATGACATTTTCAATGAAATCAGAAAAAGAAACAAAAAGAGTATAAGTATTTTTTTTAAGTTTTTTTTAAAGCTCAATGCCCAACATGGGGCTCGAACTCACAACCCTGAGTATAAATTTAATTATTTTATTCTACTTATTGCTAATAAATCTAATTCTGAGAATATTATAATTAAGAAGCAGTAGTATTAGAACTGGATATATTTTGTTCTCTGTTAGCAGTCCAAAAGAAATGAAAAGGGCAGTATATGTGCATTTTTCCCCCAATCTAGAACAACAGAATTCAAGATGAACCTTTCATGTTAATCTTTACTAAACATAAGAGAAAATTACAGAATGCTGTAAACCCAATTGCACGCTAACACTTCTAAGTAGAGCTATTAAATCATGCTGTATCGTAGAAGGTATATTTAGTATGTCATAGAATTAGAAACAGACTGGAGAGGTCATATAACCCACCTTTGGGCCTTTAGTAGATGAGAACCTAGCCTCTTTCTAAAGGCTCTCCAATGCTTTGACATTTCTAGGAAAGTTCCTTTAGATCTAATTTATACCTTCTGTTATGTAGCTTAAGCCTGTCTTTTACAATTACAGCATGTTTCTCAATGGCATTAATGCCATTAAAGCAGGAATTTAACCCAGAAGTTAGTGCACAGAGTAGTAGAGCCAGACTGCCTGAGTTCAAATCCTAGCTTTACCATTTACTAGGTAAACCTCGGGCTGGATAACTTGGACAAGTTACTCAATTTCTCTGTGCCTCAGTTTCCTGAGCTGCAAAACGAGGATAGTAATATTCACTACCTTATATACTTGTGAGGATTCAACGAGTTGTTTCCTATAAAATACTTAGAGAGCGATCTAATTGTTCGATAAACTTTAGCTGTTCTTATGTATATGCATATCAAGACACGTCTTACTAACAACCTATTGCTACAAACCAAATTTCTCCCAAGTTTAGCAACTTAAAACAAACATGTATTATCTCACGATTTTTGTGGTCCGGGCCTTGAGGAGCTGTTTGGCTGGAGAGTGCAGTTATCACCTGGGGCTGCCGTCATCTGGAGGCTTGAGGAAGGCTGAAAGATCTGTTCCCAAGATGGCCCACTCACATGGCTGTTAGCAGGAGGCCTCAGACCCTCACTGGCTCTTTCGAGGAGGCCTCACTTCCTCCACCTGGATCTTTCCATAGGGCGGCTTGAGTGTGTGGCGTCCCCCAGAGAGCAAGGAAGAAACTTCACCACCTTCTGTGACCTACCCTCAGGAGTCACAATCCGTCATTTTCACCACATTCCATTCAGGAGAGGCAAGTCCAGCCCATGCTCAAAGCAGGGGCACGAAACCACTTCTTGAAGGGAAGAGGGACAGAATAAGCGGACATGTTTCTTAAACCACCACAATGGGTCATTCCTTCTTTCTTTCAGTGCCTCTGATTTGTGAGCGAGAATCTTTACGGACCCCCTCAGTGGGCTACTGTCTAAACAGTAGAAATGAAAGAGAATTTTCAGTCCAATGTTCACATTAAATAAAGAAAAGGGAATGTAGTCTAGATTATCTAGGGAAAATCAACAATAGTAATAGATGTGTTATAAATAAAAGGAGCCAGTTAAAAATGGCTTCGAGGGGCACCTGGGTGGCTCAGTGGGTTAAAGCCTCTGCCATCGGCTCAGATCATGGTCCCAGGGTCCTGGGATCGAGCCCCGCATTGGGCTCCCTGCTCTTCGGGGAGACTGCTTCCCCCACTCTCTGCCTACTTGTGATCTCTGTCTGTCAAATAAGTAAATAGAATCTTTAAAAAAAAATGGCTTCGAATGATCTGTCCAGGACTGTATTAGTAGGGATTTAGAATATTGACTAATATGCCAGCGCGTACAAATCAGAGGGTTGGACCATATAAACTATGCTGAATTCTCGCACCCTAGGCCCCAGTTCTTTCAAGCGTTTGAACATGGACAGAGCCATGAGAGAATACTTGTTTCTCAAATGCATGAACTCTCTGAGTATAAGAATTTTGTTTTCCATTTTATGGTAACTGATTCAAAAATCCAATATAAAATCTAATGTAAAAATAAGCTGAGGGGCGCCTGGGTGGCTCAGTGGGTTAAGCCTCTGCCTTCGGCTCAGGTCATGATCTCAGGGTCCTGGGACTGAGCCCTGCATCCTGCTCTCTGCTCAGCAGGGAGCCTGTTTCCCCCTCTCTCTCTGCATGCCTGTGATCTTTCTCTCTCTGTCAAATAAATAAATTAAATATTTTTTAAAAATAAGCTGAATATGGGGGCACCTGGGTGGCTCAATGGGTTAAAGCCTCTGCTTTCGGCTCAGGTCATGATCCCAGGGTCCTGAGATGGAGCCCCACATCCGGTTCTCTGCTCAGCAGGGAGCCTGCTTCCCCCCTCTCTCTCTGCCTGCCTCTCTGCCTACTTGTGATCTCGATCTCTCTGTGTTAAATAAATAAAATCTTAAAAAAAAAAAAAAAAGAAACAGCTTTCTAGGGGTACGTGGGTGGCTCAGTGGGTTAAACCTCTGCCTTCAGCTCAGGTCATGATCTCAAGGTCCTGGAATCAAGCCCCGTGTCGGGCTCTCTGGTCAGCGGGGAGCCTGCTTGCCCCTCTCTCTCTCTCTGTCTGCCTCTCTGCCTGCTTGTGATCTCTCTCTGTAAAATAAATAAATTAAATCTTTAAAAAATAAAAAAAGAAAAGAAACAGCTTTCTAGGGGCACCTGGGTGCCTCAGTCAGTTAAGTGTCTGACTCTTGGTTTCAGTTTAGATGATGATCTCAGTGTTGTGAGATCAAGCCCTGCATCAGGGCTCTGTGCTCAGCATGGAGTCAGCTTAAGATTCCCTCTCCCGGGGCGCCTGGGTGGCTCAGTGGGTTAAAGCCTCTACCTTTGGCTCAGGTCATGATCCCAGGGTCCTGGGATCGAGCCCCACATTGGGCTCTCTGCTCAGTGGGGAGCCTGCTTCCTCCTCTCTCTCTGTTTGCCTCTCTGCCTACTTGTGATCTCTGTCTGTCAAATAAATAAATAAAATCTTAAAAAAAAAAGATTCCCTCTCCCTTCCCCTCTGCCTCTCCTGCTTGTGCTCTCTCTCTCTCTCTTTCTAAAATAAATAAATAAAGCTTTTAAAAAAATGACTTTATAGTCAAGGCACCTGGCTGGTTCAGTCAGCGGAGCATGTGACTCTTGATCTCAAGATTGTAAGTATAAGCCCCACATTGGGTGTAGAGACTACCTAAAAATTAAATCTTTTTTTTTATTTTCTAAGGCAGGGAAGGGACAGAAGGAGAGGGAGAGAGAATCTCAAGCAGACTCTATGCCCAGCACAGAGCCCAACTTGAGACTCAATCTCACAACCCCAATCATGACCCCTGAAATCAAGAGCTGGATGCTTTTTTTTATAACGATTTTATTTATTTATTTGACAGAGATCACAAGTAGGCAGAGCAGCAGGCAGAGAGAGAGGGGGACTCGATCCCAGGACCCTGGAATCATGACCTGAGCCGAAGGCAGAGGCTTTAACCCACTGAGCCACTCAGGTGCCTCAAGTTAAGGATGCTTAACTGACTGAGCCACCCAGGTGCCCCATAAAACTAAAATCTTTTTTTTTTAAGATTTTATTTATTTATTTGACAGAGATCACAAGTAGGCAGAGAGGCTGGCAGAGAGAGGAGGAAGCAAGCTCCCTGCTGAGCAGAGAGCCCAATGTGGGGCTCGATCCCAGGACTCTGAGATCATGACCTGAGCCAATAAAACTAAATATAAGACTAAAATAAAATAAACTAATAATAAAACTAAAATCTTATTAAAAAAAAAAACACAAACACGGGGCGCCTGGGTGGTTCGGTGGGTTGAAGCCTCTGCCTTCGGCTCAGCCTGCTTTTCCCTCTCACTCTCCCTCTGTGCTCTCTGTCTCTCTCAAATAAACAAAATCATTAAAAAAACAATGTTGAACCCTCCCAGTACCTCCCGAAAGCCCCCTCATCCCTCCTCAGTCACTACTCCCACCCAGGTAACCTTTATTCTAACTACTAGCCTGCTGATTAAAGCTGCCCAGTTTTAAGATTTATGGAAATGAAATCATACACTAGGGCTTTGCATTTGGTTTCTTTTGCTGGACCTCATGTTTATGAGACTGAACTGTGTGTTACACACAGTAATACTTTCATTAGAGTGTTCCATTGTGTGAACATACACTTCTTTTTTAAATCCACTGGTGCCATTCACTTATTTATTTCTTTAAAGATTTGGTTTGAAAGTAATCTCTGGGGGTGCCTGGGTGGCTCAGTGGGTTAAAGCCTCTGCCTTCGGCTCAGGTCATTATCCCGGGGTCCTGAGGTGAGCCCCACATCGGGCTCTCTGCTCCATGGGGAGCCTGCTTCCCCCTCTCTCTCTGCCTGCCTCTCTGTCTACTTGGGATCTCTCTCTGTCAAATAAATAAATAAAATCTTTAAAAAAAAAGTAATCTCTGCACCCAGTGTGGGGCTTGCACTCACAACTGTGAGAACGAGAGCCACATGGTCTATCAACTGAGTCGGCCGGGGCCCCCACTGACACCATTTATTAAACTGCCGTGTCTTAGTGTACCTGGGTGGCTCAGTCTGTTAATCGTCCTACTCTTGATATCAGCTCAGGTCATGATCTCAGGGTGGTAAGATAGAGCCCTGCCTCAAGTTCCACACTGGGTGTGGAGCCTGCTTAAGATTCTTTCTCTCCCCCCTCCCTCTGTCCCTCCTACTACACGCTCTCTCAAAAAAAAAAAAAAAAAAGCAAAACAAGGGGCGCCTGGGTGGCTCAGGTGGTTAAACATCTACCTTCAGCTCAGGTCATGATCCCAGAGTCCTGGGATGGAACTCCAAGTTGGGCTCTCTGCTCAACGGGGAGTCTGCTTCTCCCTCTCCCTCTGCAACCCCCGGCCTCACGTGAGCTCTCTCTCTCCAATAAATAAAATCTTAAAAAAACCAAAACCAACCAAACAAACAACAACAACAACAACAAAAATGAGTACTGTGTCTTAACCCCAAACTTGCCCTTCTAGTCTCAGCTTTGTAAGGAGGCAGCTGTAACTCAGCCAAGAGACTATAATTAGTTCTGCCAGCTGGGGGCGCCAGAGGGAGCCTGGAAACCGAGACCCAGTTTACCCCCTTCCTGTTGGTTGGCAGGTCCTGTCACCATCATCTCTTCACAACAGCAGAGGGTTCCAGTCTCAAGTTTTATAGTGTACCTCAAACCAGCCTCATGCTGTCCCCTCAGAACGACACCCAATGTTAGGCAATACCCTCTCCTCATACCTCCAGGTCCCAGCCCCTTCCTCTAAGCTGGGAGTACCCCAGCTCTGTACTTTGTTCCCCAGCTGTAGAGATGGGAATTCCTGCAATATGGTCTTATCACAGTGTCCCTTTTTTCCTCTTTTAGTTCTGCAGTACCTATTCAACCAAAGGATGCCTTATATTCTTTTTTGTCGTTGTTGTTAAAGCGGCTGATCTGCCACAAGAAAGTAATTTCTGTTTTCTCTCCAGACTCTGATGATCACATGATTCTACCAGTAACGGTGGTTCCACTGTCTCCAGTTTGGGTCATTACGAGTAGTGGTGCTATGAATGTTCTCGTCCTTGTGTTTGGGTGAACATGTGTCTATAACCTAGAAAATGGAATCGCTAAGTCATGGGGTGTGTGTGTGTGTGTGTGTGTGCTCACTTTTAGCAGACATGGCCAAAGGATTTTCCCAAATGGTTGCCGCAGTAACTGCATTAATTTCAAGGCATTCTCCCGGATCTCACACCTGATTCTCAGAACTTCTAAACGTCATGAAGTCCCACACTCTTGTCATTTACTCTCCACGTCAGGATTTTTATGGTGCAATGTTAACGAAAACTAGACTCTGTTGCTTAAAGAGGGACTGTATGTCCTTAATTCCTCTGGGAGTGCCTGGCACATAGTAGGTGGTGCTGAATAAATGGCAAGAACAAAAGGAAGTTTAAATCTGTCCCTTTGTACAGCTGAACTCATGTGCAACAGTAATGTAAACCGAGGGCAGTCCTGTCCAAGGGCACACTCAGTAACCCAAGAACACATCCCTCTGGGCAGCTGGAGATAAATAGGCCTTGGTTTCCACCAGCTGTTTCTATTGTCCTGAAAGACCCATTTCCGGCCTCACAGTCTGCTTAAATAACTTGGCAGAGGAGCAGACCCAATGCGACAGTGGCAGGGGGCTGCTCATGGGCTGGGCAGTCTCCCTGCTTAAACCCTCTCCTCAGGGTGTCCAGGTGGCTCAGTTGGTTAAGCCTCTGCCTTCAACTCAGGTCATGATTTCAGGGTCCTGCGATCGAGTCCCACACTGGTCTCCCTGCTCAGCGGGGAGTCTGCTTCTCCCTCTGCCTCTGCCTGCTGCTCCCCCCTGCTTGTGCTCCCTCTCTGTCAAACAAGTAAGTAAAATCTTAAAAAAAAAAAAAAAGCCCCCCCACACAAAAAACCCAACTTTTTTTTTTTTTTTAATTTAAGTAAGCTCTAAATCCAACATGGTGCTTGACCTCACAACCCTGAGATCAAGAGTCACACAATCCACTGACTGAACCAGCCAGGCGCCCCCTTTCTCAAAAATCTTCAATGGAGATCCCAAACTGAACTGAATCCCATGGAGATTTATTCTTAGAGGGACTCAGGCTTCAGGGGGTTCCCCCTCAAACCTCCTCAATATCTTAATAATCACCTACACACGGGGCACCTGTGTGGCTCAGTGGGTTGAGCCTCTGCCTTCAGCCCAGGTCATGATCTCAGGGTCCTGGGATTGAGCTCCGCATCAGGCTCTCTGCTGGGCGGGGAGCCTGCTTCCCCCGATACCACCGCCTGCCTCTCTGCCTACTTGTGATCTCTCTCTGTGTCAAATAAATAAATGAAATCTTTAAAAAAAAAAAAAGAATCACCTACACATGCTCCAAGGCAAACAACTCACATTTGCAGACCCCACTGGAAACCTTTACAAGCTGAACTCTGAAGAACCAATCGGTTTCTAGCACCTGCTGGGAGCTCAGCGCTCTTTAGCTGATCATGGAGAAAAAGCAGCAACTTGCTAAAAGTCGTTGGTTCAGGAAGTTGGCCACCATCTAGCCCTTCAACCTGCTCAACAAACATTAGAGAAAGGGAAAGGGGGAGAAGGAGTGAACAAATAACCATTTATTTATAAAGTAACTTTTTAGATGTAATCTCTACACCCAATGTGGGGCTGGAACTCAAAACCCCAAGATCAAAAGTTGGATACTCCACTGACTGAGCCAGTCAAGCACCCCTATGAAATCATCTTCACGTGCTCTAGAACAATACAATTTACAATTGCATAAATCTATTTTAATATAACATAGGATTGTTAGAGTGATACTTTTTTTTTAAGATTTTATTTATTAATTTGACAGACAGAGATCACAAGTAGGCAGAGAGGCAGGCAGAGAGAGAGGAGGAAGCAGGCTCCCCGTGGAGCAGAGAGCCCGATGCAGGGCTCAATCACCAGGACCCTGACCATGACCTGGGCCAAAAGCAGAGGCATTAACCCACTGAGCCACCCAGGCGCCCCTAGAGTGATATTCTTCTGACTTTATAAGTAAAATAAAATTATTGAGGTTCTATTACTAGAATAGTCAAAACAATTGACTATACCTAACTATGAATTAAAGATAATGGTATTGGGGCATCTGGGTGGACTCTTTAGTGTCTGCCTTCGGCTCAGGTCATGATCTCAGGGTCCTGGGATTGAGTCCCGCCCGCATTGGGCTCCCTGCTCATTGGGGAGTCTGCTTCTCCCTCTCCTTCTCCTTGTGCTCTCACTCTCTCTTGCTCTCTCAAATGAATAAAAAAAAAAAATCTTAAAAAAAACCCCAAAACACCAAAATCTTTTTTTTAAAAGATTTTATTTATTTATTTGTCAGAGAGAGAGAGAGAGAGCAAGCACAGGCAGACAGAGTGGCAGGCAGAGGCAGAGGGAGAAGCAGGCTCCCTGCCGAGCAAGGAGCTCGATGTGGGACTAGATCCCAGGACGCTGGGATCATGACCTGAGCCGAAGGCAGAGGCTTAACCCACTGAGCCTCCCTGGCGCCCAAGCGTCCAGCTCTTGATCTCAGGGTCATGAGCCTGAGCCCTGGATTGGGCTCAGTGCTGGGTGTGGAACCTGCCTAAGCTTCTCTCTCTCCCCACCTCCCATTGCCCCTCCCCACCACAACACCCTCTAAATAAATAAACAAGCAAACAAACAAATAAATAAAATAAAGACAATGGCATTTTTGAATCTCTGGGTATGTATGGCATGTTTTCGTGACTCACCATGGCCAGTGACATACAGCAAATGCATGTCTCCTCTCGTGCACCATTTGTCACCAGAGAGGAAGGCAACATGTTCTGTTGTCATCGTGGAGGCTGATGTAAGAACCTCCTATTTCCGAGTCCTCAGGCATGTCCTCAGTTCTCACTCTCTCCTTCTCCTTTCCCCTTCCTATCTAATGCCAGACTCATAAATAACCAACACCTAAAGAATCTGGTCATCACAAGTTGAGAACGGCCTCAGTTCTCTATTGCTGCATAAAACAAGAAAAAACCCCAACAACGATTTATTATTTCTCAAAATGCTGTGGGTTCACAAGGTGGTTCTTCTGGTCTCATCTGGGCTCACTCATGCTGCTGCATTCATCCAGTGGGTGAACTAAGCTGGAGAGCCCACGATGACCCCGTTCCTATATCTGAGACCTTGAAAAGACCGGAAGGGGGGGAACTCTCTCTCTCTCCATGAAGTGGTTCATCATTAACTGGTCTATCTCAGCTGCTTAGAACAGCAAGGCTCAAGAGAGTGAAGGCACAAGCTGTGCATGTGCCTTTTCTGAAGTGTGACTTCAGAAAAGTCACACAATGTCATTTCCATACTATTCTATTGTTTTAAGCAAATCTTGAGACCAGAATGATTGCAAAAGGCAGTGATACCAAGGGTGTGAATTTAGGGAGGCGTGATTCACCAGAGGCACTTTATAGTAGTCTACCATAGGTGTGTGTGTGTGTGTGTGTATGCATATAAAATCCCATGGACTTCATTTGAGGCATGCTTGCCAATGCACTTAAACCTCTGTGAGGTCAATCCGTCAACAGTTTTACTTTGTGCAGCAACCACAAGGAACAAAGTAATAGGCTTGGAATACACATTACATTTATCTTGCAATTTTTGGCTAAAAGAATGCTTTCAGATCCATTAAATTCTTTCAAATCCATCCCATGGACTAGGTAAAGGTGCATGTCCCTGTGGTATGATTGGACATTCATTTGGTATTTGATCCCAGTTCCTGGCTCAGAGCTTCTACAACCTTTGGGATTTCCTGAGTATTAGAAGGGTCTTTTGTTTTTCATGATGAACCCATTTACATCACACCTGGCCAACTTAGGGTAAAGTTTCTAGAAAGCCTCAAGATAAGGCTGTCACCAGAAAGACCCAGTGATGAGAGGGTTGAAAGTTTCAGTCCCACCCCTGACCTCCTTGGAGGGAAGGATGGCTGAAGATTGAGCTCGTGAAGAGAGAAATCTTGAACAAAATTTGAACTTCCAAGCCAGTGAAGCATCGAGGTGCTGGGAGAGGGGTGTGACCAGAGGGAGCAGGGAAGCTCTGTGCACCCCACCACTCAAACTTTGCCCTGTGCCTCACTTCTGTTTGGCTGCTCCTGAGTTGTGTCCTTGATCATAAACCAGTAAAATGCCCTCCTGAGTTCTCTGAGCCATTCTAGCAGATTATCAAACCTGAGAAGGGGTTGTGGTGACCCTCCTTTACGGCCAGTCCCTCAGAAGCGTGGGTGATGTCTCTAAGACTTGCAACTGGTCCTAAAGCTGGAAGGGGGGCAGTTTCGCAGGATCTGTGCTAACCCCAGGTAGTTACCGTCAGAACCAAAGTGAATTCTTGAACACCCACTGGGTGTCCTGAGAATCAGAGGATTGGTTGTCGGCATTGGGAAACACTCCAGAAGTCCCATTTTTGCAGTAGGTAGGAGAGCTAAGACACACACAATTTTTTGACCCAGCATATACTTTTTTTTTGTCCACTTTGGTTCCTCCTCTTTAAAAATAAAACATTAGGGTGCCGGGGTGGTCAGTTGGTTAAGCGACTGCCTTCTGCTCAGGTCCTGACCCCAGTGTTCTGGGATCGAGCCCCGCATCGGGCTCCCTGCTCGGCGGGAAGCTTGCTTTCCCTCTCCCATTCCCCCTGCTCGTATTCCTGCTCTCGCTGTCTCTCTCTCACTGTCAAATAAATAAATAAAATCTTAAAAAAAAAAAAAAGACCCAATCCAAAGTTCCAAGGAGAAAATTGAGTTGACTGTCATCTACTTATATACATGCACACACAGCACCACTAGAAACAAGATATCTAAACTGTCTGAAAACAAATAAACTAAGTATCATGACAAAAAACATTTCTGCTAATAGTTCCTGGGAAGCGTTAAAATCAGTTTAGGGCAGATAGTGGTGCTGGACCTGTCCAGAAAGTGAGTTATGCTGAGATCTATAAAACAAACAAAAAGCTTCCTATAACATTTTCAGTGGGACAAGGTCTGAAAAATCGACCTTCTCGATTTTTCTCAAAAAAGTATCTTCTCAAAAGTACCAATAGGCAGTTCTGTAATGACAAGCTACAGTTAGAATATCGTCTGAGTGTTCAGTTCTGAAAGCACTTTGGGAGGCCCTGTCACCTGCAGCACCTTGGACAGAGGATTAGCGGGTCTCCGTTAGCCTCTGCAGCATTAAGGGGATCTTGTTTAGGATTCTCAGACCCTACATGGGCTATGAACATGCTACTTCACTTTTTGATTTTAGAGTAAAACTGTCTTCTAAATAGTTTTTCTCTTATATCGTTTTGCTCAGCTACATAAAATTATGATTTTTTTAAAAATGTAAATGTGTAATCCAGGGAAAAAAGGTAAAAATATTTTCATACAAAAGGCACAAGATTGGGACGCTTGGGTGGCTCAGTTGGTTAAGCAGCTGCCTTCAGCTCGGGTCATGATCCCGGCGTCCTGGGATCGAGTCCCGCATCAGGCTCCTTGCTGGGCGGGGAGCCTGCTTCTCCCTCTGCCTCTGTCTGCCTGTGCTCGCTCTCTCTCTCTCTCTCTCTCTCTCTCTAACAAATAAATAAATAAAATCTTTAAAAAAAAAAAAAAAGCACAAGATTACTGCAATACCGTTCACTAGTGAACCAGGCTGCTAACACAGCCTTTCTCGCTACAAACCTATGCTACTAACACTGGAGCCAGACTTCCCTCATGCCCCGTGTCAGACTGGTCACTGTTAATCAGTCTTCTATAAACTTCCCATAGCCATAATGGGAGAAAAAGCTTACTCGTTCTTGTTTCCCTTGACCCATTCTTTTTTTTTTTTTTAAGATTTTATTTATTATTTATTTGACAGACAGAGATCACAAGTAGGCAGAGAGGCAGGCAGAGAGAGAGAAAGGGAAGCAGGCTCGCTGCCGGGCAGAGAGCCCGACATGGGGCTCGATCCCAGGACCCTGGGATCATGACCCAAGCCGAAGGCAGAGGCGTTAACCCACTGAGCCACCCAGGCGCCCCTCCCTTGACCCATTCTTACACTTTCTCTCTTCTTTAGTCATGTTCCAGATTCAAATCATCTTCCTCTGGTTGCAGCCATCATTGGACGCCTACCCACGAACCATTTCCCTTTTCCTCCATGTGGGCAGAGCTATATTTTTTTGTTTCTGTGTCCACCATCCCTCCATTATTGGACTATATTTTGGTTGATCTAAGCCAGTGGTACTCAAACTTTTTGGTCTCAGAATCTCTTGACAGTTTTTTTTTTTTAAGATTTTTTTTTTCTTTGAGAGAGAGAGACAGAGTGCACACGAACTGGGGAGGGAGGGACAGAGGGAGGGGGAGAAGTAGACTCCCTGCTGAGCAGGGAGCCTGACTTGGGGCTCCATCCCAGGACCCTGAGATCAGGACCTGAGCCAAAGACAGATGCTTAACTGACTGAGCCACTCAGGCATCCCTCTTGATACTCTTAAAAAAACGGTTGAGGGGCGCCTGGATGGCTCAGTGGGTTAAGCTGCTGCCTTCGGCTCAGGTCATGATCCCAGGGTCCTGGGATCGAGCCCCGCATTGGGCTCTCTGCTCACCGGGGAGCCTGCTTCCCCCACCCCTTTCTGCCTGCTTCTCTGCCTACTTGTGATCTCTGTCTGTCAAATAAATAAATAAAATCTTTTAAAAAAATGGTTTTGAGAACCTCAAAGAACTTTTCTGTTACCATATTAGAAGTTAAAACCAGAAAATTATTTATTAATTGGTCTATATTAAAATAATAATATGCCCAGTATGTAAATTTAAATAACATATCTTGGAGTACCTGGGTGGCTCTGTCGTTAAGCATCTGCTGCGGCTCAGGTCATGATCCAGGGTCCTGGGATCAAGCCCCGCATCAGGCTCCCTGCTCAGTGAGGGTGTGCTTCTCCCTCTCCCTCTCCTCCTGCTTGTGTTCCCTCTCTCACTGTGTCTCTATCAAATAAATGAATAAAATCTTTTAAAAAAATCCTTATTTCAAATAGCCCTCATAATTTTCTACATCTGGCCCAATTCTTGTCAGATTTGATTAGATCATCATTTTTTTTATCTTGTAAAATAGCTTTCTAAGAGTTGGTCACTGTATGTCATTTCTTTGTTGTTAGCTTGTGCCCACAATGTTAGTGTTATCTTCAATCTGTGATTTCTCAATTCTTTTTTTTTTTGGTCTCGGGACCTCTTTCTACATTTAAATTATAGACCTCAAAGAGATGTTTTTTGGTGTAGTTATAAATCTATTCATATTTATTGTATGGGAAATTAAAACAGAGAAAAATTTAAAAACATAAATCCCCAAGCACACATTCCATTTGTAGGAGAATGATGGCATCATCATGTCATAGAGCCCCTAGAAAACCTCACTGCATATTCAGGAGAATTTGAGAGTGGAAACAGGCACATAATGTCTTAGGGCTATGTATTTGGGGTTCTCAGATCTTCTGTGGGTCTCCAGACCACACTTTGAGAATCGCTGCTATGGGAGAATTTTTTTTTTAAGTAGTCTCCATGCCCATCATGGGGCTTGAACTCACGACCTGGAGATCAAGCGTTGCATGTTCCACCAACTGAATCAGCCAGGCACCTCTCTTGGGAGAATCTTTTGAAAGCCATAGATTAATTTTGTGAGGGCTGGTTTCACTAAACTATATTATACAACCTACAATTCTAGTAATTAGGCTAGTATAATCTGCAATTGGCTCCTTATTCTGAAGCATGATGATGCCTCCCTGTCAGGAACCCCAAGTATTTCCTAAGAATAACATATCTGACACTGAATGACTGACGTATGAGTGACAGGATGCCAGAGTCAAAAATCCACATACGAAATACTAATTGAGCTTAATTTGACATTTACAAAAACATAAGCATAAATACATGATATACTACTTACTCCAACATCCCAAGCGGCCTACATGCCACTTTAGACCCTTAGATATAGTTAGCGTGTAGCATATTGCCTAAGAGAACAGCCCAGGAGGGGTCTCTAGGGTAGGTTGGATTGGGTGCCCTGAAAAGATATTCTGAAGTTTTAACATACCCACCCTTCACCCCATACCTATGAATGTGGCCTTACTTGGAAATAGTCTTTGGAGATGTCATCAAGTTAAGATGGCATCATACTGAATTAGGGTGGCTCCTAATCCAACGACCGGTGTCCTTATAGAAAGAGAGAAATCTCTGGACGGAAAGATACAGAAGGCACAGATTCAGAGAGGAGAAGCCCACGTTACCTTGGAGGCAGGGGTTGAAGTAGTGCATCTACAAGGCAAGGGATGCCAAGGGTGTGGGCAGCTACCAGAAACTAGGAGGAAACAAGGAAGGATTCTTCCCTAGCACCTGCACAGGGAGAATGGCCCTACCAATGCCTGGATTTCTGACTCCTAGCCTCCTGACTTGTGAGGGAATACATTTCTGTTCATTTCTTTGTTTTAAAGTAAGTTATGCCCAATATGGGACTCAAACTCACAACCCTAAGGTCAAGAGGGGCATGCTCTTCCGACTGAGCCAGCCAGACACCCACAATTTCTGTTAGTGTAAGCCAGTTTGTTACAGCCACAGTAGGGAACTAATAAAGGGCCCCATGTCTGGAGAGGCCTTTTGGGTCTTGGAGAAAAAGGTCAGAGGGCAGGGCTGGGAAAGACAAATTCCAGGTGCTGTTTTTAGTTTTGTCTTTCAACAATCTACCAGCACAACTCCTAATTCTGGGTCACATTCTGAGCTCTTATTATTAATGATCTATTTTCTTTATCCTATTTATTATCTACTTACTAATCCAATATTTTTTAAAGATTTTATTTGAGAGAGTGATCGCACATGAGAGAGGGAGAGGTGTAGAGGGAGAGGCGCAAAGGGAGAGGGAGCAGCAGGCTCCCCACTGAGCAAGACCCCGGGATCATGACCTGCGTTAAAGGCAGATACTTAACCTACTGAGCCTCCCAGGCGCCCCTAGATGTTTTCTGTCTTTATCCTGCTTCTATCTGTCTGCTCTTTGACAATCAAAGCAAAAATCTATTCTTTTTATAATCTATTCTCTACTATGTATTTTAATATGTTGGTTTGACTCTGCAACTGTGAGCCTTTAGTAAATGTTTGTTTCCTAACTAGTGTAGGAGATGGGGAAGGTCTTCTAAAGGATATATATCATACAAAGATTTAAATTTCTGCATCATAGGGAGAGTCCATTTGCTGAATATGTGTTGACTTAATTTTTTGTCTCTGTGTTGACTTAATTCAGTGTTTCTTGTCCATAACTTTGAGTAGAAGCACTCTGGAACTGATAAGAAATTTTATCTATTACTTTCTTTTCTTTGGTTAGGGTATTTCAAAACTTCCAAGGTGCTTAGATGATTTCATTGGGTTTTTTTGTTTGTTTGTTTCTTTAAGATTTTACTTATTTATTTGACAGAGAGCGAGACAGTGAGAGACGGTACACAAGTGGGAGAGGGAAAGCAGGCTCCCTGCTGAGCAGGGAGCCCGATGGGGGGCGGGATCCCAATACCTTGAGATCATGACCTGAGCCCAAGGCAGACGCTTAATGGCTGAGTCACTCAAGTGCCCCAAAGTTTTTATAATTCCTATAGGCATACATATTTTACAATATATAATACATACGTGTATGTAGGCATATATAATACATAATGTATATATACATATGTAATTCTTAGAGGCATAAAACATTTTAACCAGGAATGAGGTTTAGCTTATTATTCACATTCATGAAAAAAACCTATAAATTGAGAATATTTCAATAAATGACGTTAAAAGATGAACTGAGGTACATGAAGATTTTGAAGAATTTACAGGAGCCAATTATCAATTTGATTGGGCAGTGCCAAACGAAGAGTGGGGAAGAGTACTCCACTGAAAGGGGAAAAGCTTTTCTTTCTTTCTTTCTTTTTTTTCAGAATTTATTTATATGGGGTGCCTGGGTGGCTCAGTGGGTTAACGCCTCTGCCTTTGGCTCGGGTCATGATCCCAGGGTCCTGGGATCTCTGATTGGGCTCTCTGCTTGGCGGGGAGCCTTCTTCCCTTCCTCTCTCTACCTGCTTCTCTGCCTACTTGTGATCTCTGTCTGTCAAATAAATAAATAAAAATCTTTTAAAAAAAAGAAAGTATTAAAAAAATAATTTATTTATTTATGTGGCACCTGGGTGGCTCAGTGGGTTGGGCCTTTAGCCCTGCCTTTAGCTCGAGTCGTGGTCCCGGAGTCCTGGGATCAGTCCCATGTTGGGCTTCCCCTGCTCTGCGGGGAGCCTGCTTCTCCCTCTCCCTCTGCCTTTCCCCTGCTTGTGCTCTCTCTCTCTGTCAAATAAATAAATAAAATCTTTAAAAAAAAGAATTCATTTATGTGATAGTGAGCAAGTGAGCGAGAGAGAGAGAGAACATAAGTAGGCGGTGGGGGGCAGAGGAGAGGGAGAAGCAGACTCCCTACTGATCAGGGAGCCCAATGTGGGGCTTGATCCCTTGACTCCAGGATCATGACCTGAACCAAAGACAGACACCCAACTGACTGAGCCACCCAAGGGAGGTGTCCCATAACCGGGGAAAGGCTTTTATAGACCATGCAAAAGCAAAGCAAGGACATTATTTGATTGGCTATAGCTTAGAGTAGTTTTATTTGGGAAAAACTACTTGGATTTATGATTAGTTGTTCTTAGGTTTCAATTTCTTAACCTTGAGATATTTACAGGACTTAACTCTGGCTTAGGTTTCCGTTTGTTTATATAGGCTATCAAGATGTTAGAGCCACCTCAGTCTAATGGGCTCTGGGTTTAATTACTTTAATGATGGTAATATTACATCAAATATCTGAAAATCACCTGCTCTTCTTTAACTAAAGAAGCATTTAGCTAACAGTTTGGGATAAATGTTGTGAATATTTAAAAATTATAATGACTATAAAAAATTGTGGCTACAAAAATATTACATCATCAAAGGTGGGTCACCCCATGGTAGATTCGACTTTCATTTCCCTGATGATTAGTGATGTTGAGCATCTTATCAGCAGCATTATTTACAATAACCAAGGTATGGAAGCAACCTACATGTCCACTGATAGATGAACAGATAAGGAAGATGTGGTATTCGTACAAGGAATTTAAGAAACAAAACAAGCAAAGGAAAAAAAAAAAAAAACAGGAACGAACCAAGGTTCAGACTCTTAACTATAGAGAACAAACTAATGGTTACCAAAGAGGAAATGAAGGGGGGAATGGATGAAACAGGTGATGGAAATTAAAGAGGACACTTACTATGATAAGAAAGAAAACCAGGGAACCCTGTGGTGATGGCAATGTTCTGCACCTTGACTATATCCATTTCAAGATCCTGATATTGTACTGTAGGCACAACAGGTAAAGGGAATATGCATCTCTCTGTATTATTTCACAGCGACATGTAAATTCATAATTAGCTCAAAATAAAAAGTTTAATTTAGGGCGCCTGGGTGGCTCAGTGGGTTAAGCCTCTGCCTTCGGCTCAGGTCATGATCTCAGGGTCCTGGGATCGAGTCCCGCATCGGGCTCTCTGCTCAGCAGGGAGCCTGCTTCCCTTCTTCTCTCTGTCTGCCTCTCTGCCTACTTGTGATCTCTCTCTGTCAAATAAATAAATAAAATCTTAAAAAGTTTAATTTAAAAATACAGAATTCGGGGCAGCTGGGTGGCTCAGTTGGTTGACCGTCTGACTATTGATTTTGGCCCAGGCCATGATCTTAGGTCCTGGGATACAGCCTCACTTCGGGCTCCCTGCTCAGTGGGGAGTCTGCTTGAGGATTCTTTCTCTCTCTCTCCATCTCCCCTCCCCCAATTGCACTGGCGCATGCACGCTCTCTCTCTCAAATAAATAAATAAATCTTTATTTTTTTTTTAAGAGAGAGAGAAATGTGGGTCACCCTTTAATTTTTGGCAATCTTTGATATAACAGGGCCATATTCTACACTGAGTTCTGACTCGAGAAGCTGCCTGAAGACCAATATTCAGATGAGGGAATACATGAGGAATTACTTTAAAGAACATGGAATGAGAGTGTTCTGATAATACAGTTAGGGAGGAAGGCATGCAAATTGGTTCATTATACTTTCAGTTCCAATTGTTTATTTAAAGATTTTATTTATTTATTTGAGAGACAGCAGGAGCAGGGAGGAAAGGGAAAAGCAGGTTACCCGCTGAGCAGGGAGCCTGATGTGGGGCTCAACCCCAGGACCCTGGGATCATGACCTGAGCCAAAAGCAGATGCTTAACCGACTGAGCCACCCAGGCACCCCTAGCTCTGATTGTTTAAAAATACTATCCAAACACATATAAGGCAAAGAGAGAGTAGCATATCTTTTGAGGATCGCATTAAAGCATTGTTTAACGTCACCACCAAAGTATGACTTAATTATCTAGAACCTAGGAGTCAGCAAACTTTTTCTGAAAAATGAATCAGGTAAGTCAATATTCAGGGTTTTGTTTTTTCATAGTCCTTGAAAAATGTAAAAGCCCTTCTGAACTCAGGGGCTACACCCAAATCTGGCCTGCTGACAGTTTGCTGATTCTAGAAGTCCCTTTGTTTGTTTCACTATTCACTATTTTTGTTCGTTTCACTATTCACCATTGATTAAAAGCCTAAGATTCTATGAATTTACATGTTAACTTATAGATTTTTCTCCAGTAAAGATAAAATTTAATGTCTGGTAGAAATATAACTCGAAAGGTTATGGGGGAAAAAAAAGGTTTATGGTTTTATTGTCACAGGATATTAAACAGTTTTGTATCTAATAGAGCAATCCCTTTTTAAAAAATTGAACTTTAGAGGGGTGCCTGGGTGGCTCAGTCGTTAAGTGTCTGCCTTCGGCTCAGGTCATGATCCCAGGGTCCTGGGATCGAGCCCTGCATCGGGCTCCCTGCTCAGGGGGGAAGCCTGCTTCTGACTTTCCCACTCCTCCTGCCTGTGTTCCCTTTCTCACTGTGTCTCTCCCTATCAAATAAATAAAATCTTAAAAAAAAAAATTGAACTTTAGGGGCACCTGGGTGGCTCAGTCGGTTGAGCATCTGACTCCTGATTTCAGCTCAGGTCATGATCTCAAGGATGTGGGATAGAGCTCCACGTAGTTGGGATTCCCACTCAGCAGGGAGTCTGCTAGAGATGTTTTTCTCCCTCTTGCATGCTCTGTCTCTCAAATAAACAAATCTTTTAGAAAAATTAAATTTCAAAATTTGAGATTATTATAGATTTACATTCAGTTGTAAGAAGTACTGCAGAGAGATGGTGTGTGATCTCTACCCAGTTTCTGCAATGGTAACATCTTGTAGGACTACAGTACAGTATCACAGCCAGGATATTGCCTGATAGAGTCAAGACACAGCATTTCCATCCCCTCAAAAATCCCTTAGGCAGCCATTCTGTAGCCACACCCACTTCTCTCAAGACCCCCACCTCCTTCTTAATCCCCAGCAGCGAGTATTCTGTTCTCCATTTCTGTTTTGCCATTTCAAGACTATAGAGAAGAATCATATCTATAACCTTATGTATATAACTATATAACCTTTTGGGTTTTTTTTTTTCCACACAGCATAATCCTCTGGCAATTCATTCAGGTGAGAGGTGAACAATCTTACTTCTTTTTTTTCTTTTTGGTGAACAATCTTACTTAATTTAAATTTCCTTATCAAAAGGCCTATTCAATACACAATTCCTCAAATACCCTTCGAACTAGCCTTACTGTTCTGTTTGTTCCCTCACTGAGGAGAGGACAAAAACCTTTTCCCTGTGTTCGGACACATTAATTTTTTACAAAAGGTTTTATTTATTTATTTGAGAGACAGGGAGTGAGAGAGAGAGAGAGAGAGAGAGGAAACACAAGCAGGGGAAGTGGAAGACGGAGAAGCAGCCTTCCCACTGAGCAGGGAGCTCGACTCAGGCTCCATCCCAGGGACCCAGAGATCATGACCTGAGCCAAAGGCAGACGTTTAAGGCGCCCATTTTCCCCGTGTTCCTTCTCTATTTGTAGGAGTCATAAATATGTCATAAATAAATATATACATTGTTTAAGTATAGTTGACACACAATGTTAGATTAGTTTCAGATGTACCGCATAGTGATCGGACAAGTCTATACATTACACTATGCTGTAGCTATAGCTGTCAACACACAACCCTATTAGAGTACCATTCATTATATTCCTCAGGCTGTACCTTTCATCCGCATAACTTATTCTTTCCATAACTGGAGGCCTGTACCTCTCACTCGCCTTTGCCCATTTTGCCCAACCCCTTACCAAGTCTCCCCTCTGGCAACCACCAGTTTGTTCTCTGTGTTTATGTGCAAGAGTCACATTTTTAACTTTTTGAAATAACACTTGGATATAATTACTTTTCCAGTGCTTGCTCCCTAGAGATAATTTCCAGTTGGCTCAATTTTTTTTACTTAGAAAACTTGCATCTAGTCAGAAAAGATCAGATCACCTTTTCTCTTCTTTAGCCAGAATAAAAATGTAATTTGCTTTATTTGAATTTCAAAGTAATGATAAGAAATATGTTCTCTCTCCAGTGACAGGTTATTTCCATGAGATTTGGGGGTGAGTTGAGAAGAAAGAAATTTTTTTAAAAAAGATTTTATTTATTTATTTGAGAGAGAGAGTGAAGGAGAGAGAGCATGAGGGGGGGAGGATCAAAGGGAGAAACAGACTCCCTGTTGAGCAGGGAATCCCATGAGGGACTCGATCCTGGGACTCCAGGATCATGACCTGAGCCGAAGGCAGTTGCTTAACCAACTGAGCCACCCAGGGGTCCCAAGAAGAAAGAAATTTTTATTTTTATTTTTTTTATTTTTTTTAAATATATATATTTTTTAATTTATTTGTTAGAGAGAGAGAGAGCGAGCACAGGCAGACAGAGAGGCAGGCAGAGGCAGAGGGAGAAGCAGGCTCCCTGCTGAGCAAGGAGCCCGATGCGGGACTCGATCCCAGAACACTGGGATCATGGCCTGAGCCAAAGGCAGCCGCTTAACCAACTGAACCACCCAGGCGTCCCAAATAATCATTTTTTTTAAAGATTTTATTTATTTATTTGATAGGCAGAGACCACACAAGTAGGCAGAGAGGCAGGCAGAGAAGGGGAGGGGAGAAGCAGGCTCCCTGCTGAGCAGAAAGCCCGATGCGGGACTCGATCCCAGGACGCTGGGATCATGACCTGAGCCGAACGAAGGCAGCGGCTCAATCCACTGAGCCACCCAGGCGTCCCCCAAATAATCATTTCTTAAGAAACCAAACAAGAGTGGGGCACCTGGGGAGCTCAGTCAGTTAAGCATCTGCCTTCTGCTCAGGTCATGATCCCAGGGTCCTGGGATTGAGCCTCGCATCAACTAAGTAGGGAGCCCGATTCGGGGCTCTCCCTCTTCCCTCTGCCTGCTGCTTCCCTGCTTGTGCTCTCTGTCAAATAAATAAATAAAATCTTAAAAAAAAAAAAAGAGAAACAACAAAAATTTATTTTGGGAATTCTCAAAATACATATGAGTAGAAAAGAATGGTATAACAAACCTCTATGTAAATGCAATATATTTAAATGCAATATATATATACGTATACATGTAATTTATATAAACATATATTTTTTGACAGAAATTGTGCATTTAAATGCAATATATATATATAAATGCAATATATATATACATACTTTTTATTTTGACAGAAGTTGTGCACTCAAGTGGGGGGTGAGGGACAGAGAGAGGTAGAGAGAGAATCCTAAGCAGGGTGAATAAAGTCAGTATTAGTAATATTTGGCTAACCTTGTTTCATACATACGCATCATTTCTTCCAACTCAGTAAATCCCAGACATCATATAATTTCATCCGTAAATACTTCAGTATGTATCTATAAGAGATAAGACACTTTTTAACATAACAACCTCATTATCACACTGAAAAAATAGTAACACTTCCTTAATATAATCTAATACCTGGTCAGTATTCAAATGTTCTCCAATGTCTCATGCACCTCTTTTTAAGGGGAGGTAGGGACAGAGGGAGAGGGAGAATTGCAAGCAGGTCCCACACCCAGCGAGGAGCCTTATGCCAGGCTCAATCCCACGACCCTGAGATCATGACCTGAGCTGAAATCAAGAGTTGGACACTTAACTGACTGAGCCACCGAGGTGCCCCTTTCAAGCATCTTTTTACAAATGATTTGAAACCAGATCTAAACAAGATCTGTTGTGTATATTTGATTGATTTTTTCTTTTTTTATTATTTTATTTTATTTTGACAGAGAGAGAAAGAGAGATCATACGTGGGCAGAGAGGCAGGCAGAGAGGGAGGAGGAAGCAGGCTCCCTGCCGAGCAGAGAGCCCCATGCGGGGCTTGATCCCAGGACCCTGGGATCATGACCTGAGCTGAAGGCAGAAGCTTTAACTCACTAAGCCACCCAGGCAACCCCCAATTTTTTTTTCTTTTTTTAAAATACCATTTCTTTTTGAGCAGCTTTATTAAGGTAAAATGGACATACAAGTACATGTTCAAGTGTACTATTAGATCATTTCTGACATGTTATTCACCTGAGAAATTATCACCACAATCAAGATGATGAACACAGCCATCACCCTGAGTTTCCTCATGCCCCCTTGGTAATCCTGCCCCTTCCAATGTCCCCACATACTCCCATCCCCACACAACCACTAACCTACTTCCCATAGATTAGTTTGCATTGTCTAAAACTTCTTTTTTTTTTTTAAGATTTTATTTATTTATTTGACAGACAGAGATCACAAGTAGGCAGAGAGGCAGGCAGAGAGAGAGGGGGAAGGAGGTTCCCTGCTCAGCAGGGACTCAATCCCAGGGGGACTCAATCCCAGGACCTGAGATCATGACCTGAGCCAAAGGCAGTGGCTTAACCCACTGAGCTACCCAGGTGCCCTGTCTAAAACTTCTTAAAAATGGAAGCATACAGGGGCTCCTGGGTGGCTTGGTCAGTTAAGCACCTGACTCTTGATTCTAGCTCAGGTTGTGATCTCAGGCTCGAGAGCTTGAGCCCCGCATCAGGCTCTGCATTCAGCACTGAATCTGCTGAGACTCTTCCTCCACCTCCCTATCCTGTTTTCTTGCTCTTTCTCAAATTAATAGATAAATCTTTTTTAAAAATGGAATCACCTGTATTCTTTTTAGGTCTGGCTTTACTCCCTCAGCATAATTATTTTAAGACTCAGTACTGTTGCATGTATCAATAGCTCATTCCTTTTTTGTTGCTGAGCAGAATTGCAATGCAGGGATGTTTCCCAATTTGCACAACCATTCACTTGTAGATGGATACTTGGGTTGTTTCCATTTCTCAGCTATTACAAATAAAGCCACTCTGAACATTTGTGCAAAAGACTTTGTATCTACATGTGTTTTGCTTTCATTTCTCTTTGGTAAATACATAGGAGTAGGATTGATGAGTCATAGGGTAGGTTCTGTTTAACTTTCAAGTAACTACAGAATTGTTTTCCACAGTGACTTGTAGCCCTTTACAGTCTCTCCAGGAGGAGTATTAGAACTTCGATGCTCTGTATTCTCAGTAACATTTGGTATGGTCAATCTTTTAAGTTTAAATATTCAAATTTTGGGGCACCTGGGTGGCTCAGTGGGTTAAAGCCTCTGCCTTCGGCTCAGGTCATGATCCCAGGGTCCTGGGATCGAGCCCCATATCAGGCTCTCCACTCAGCGGGAAGCCTGCTTCCTCCTCTCTCTCTCTGCCTGCCTCTCTGCCTACTTGTGATCTCTGTCTGTCAAATGAATAAATAAAATCTTCCAAAAAAATAAATATTCAAATTTTAAACATTTTTACAGGTGACGTCCCTGTCTTCCAACTACATTTGCATTTAAGGACAGATCGTCTTTGTCATCTTTAACCAAACAACACATCGCAACAGACTGAATGCAAAAGCAAATATGAAAAATCTATCTTCTATTAGACCAGACATCAAAGAGGCTTGCCAAAATGTAAAACAGTGTCGTCCTTCTCACTTTTTTTTTGTCTTGTAAAATAGAGTTTTTTCTATAGAAATATAATATAAACGGGTTTACTATTCTTTTTGTAAATTAAGATAAAATTCCTCTCTGGGGTAGATGCTTTGTCCATGTGTCAGGGCTGTAAACTGTTCACAGCTGTCTGAAATGTCAGTGGACTAGGAGCAGCTTAGAGTTTTAACTTTATTTGAACTTAAATTTTACAAAGAACAACATGTTTGGAGTGCCTGTCCATTAAATGTCTGCCTTTGGCTCAGGTCATGATCTCGGGGTCCTTGGATAGAGTCCCGTGTCGGGCTCCCTGCACAGTGGGGATTCTGCCTCTCCCTCTCCTTCTACCCCTTTCCCCACTCCTGCCTCTCTCTCTCTCAAGTAAATAAAATCTTTTTTTTTTAAAGATTTTATTTATTTATGTGACAGACAGATCACAAGTAGGCAGAGAGGCAGGCAGAGAGGAGGAGAAGCAAACTTCCTCCAGAGCAGAGAGCCCGATGCGGGGCTTGATCCCAGGACCCTGGGATCATGACCTGAGCTGAAGGCAGAGGCTTTAACCCACTGAGCCACCTAGGCGCCCCTCAAATAAATAAAATCTTAAAAAGAAAAACAAACACAAAAACAGAACAACATGTTTGAAGGTTTCAACAGGCAATTTATAACTGACACCTTACTTCTTGTTCTTCTAGAAAACTGATCATCTCCCCCAGCCCTGCAGGAGGGGGATCCTGATTGTGGTAAAGAAGAAGTGGGAGGACCCAGCCCTGGGGACAGAGTCTCCCACAGACTCCCTCTGAACAGCAGTGCTGAGGTCAGACTAAGAGGCAGCCATCCTCCCAGTGAAGAGCCATCCTCTGCCTCTGAGGCCCAAGCTGACCACGAGGAATGAGTTCACTGCAGACCCAGGCTCGGACCACCTCCTGAAGCCCGTGTTCAGTGTCCACATCCCCGCCTCGAAGGCAGTGAGCATCTTAAAGACCACTCGGAAGAAAGTTAAAAAAAAAAAAAAAAGGAACTTGTCTAGGAGAATTCAAGCACCAGGTAGGAAAACCTGAAATCAGTGAAAACAAGGAAGCTGCAAACAAAACGGGGAGATACTATGTTCCGCTGAACAGGCTTCAGATGACGGTTGAGGAGGGCGAGCCAATGCCAACGAAGCAGATTCTTCAGGCCAGAGCCACAGGGCAGGTGGAAGGAGGATCTCTGAAAACAGCCACTCTCTGGGTGATGTGGAGACAAGGCCCAGGTCAAGGTGGAGGAAACTGAGAGCCGGTGAAATCTGGTTTCATGACCCTTGTCAGAAACCTCCATCAAGGATCAAATGGCCAAGCGCCAGGCATCTGTGTCCAAACAGAGCAGTTCCGCCAACTCTCCAAATGACTTGCAAGCTGCTGGTGGTGAAATCAAAACTCATAAATTGGAGCAAAAGGAGAACGTGCCCCCAGATCCTGAGGTCTGCCTCGCCCATCAGGTTGGAGAAAAGGTGTCTGCCACTGAGAAGAGCCTGGCAGTCCCTTCCACCGCTGTTGAGGATGACTCTGTAATTCCCCTGTCAAGAGCGAGGTCCAGCAGCCTGTCCATCCCAAGCCACGAAATCCCGATGCCAGAGCCTCCAGCCTCTCTGGGAGTTCTCTTCCCGAAGCAGTGAAGAAGTTTCAGGGACCTGCAGGAGAGACTCGTGTGCCAGGTCAGAAGACAGTCTACCCCATGGAGCGCGTCTGGGCCAACCGGCAGGGGGGAGTCACATCAGCGGCTTCCGTTGCTCCTACTGCAACAGCGGACTTAGTCTAGGAACATACTTGTCTTTACATGAGGGAATCTACTGCATGCCTCACTTCGACCAACTCTTTAAAGCTAAAGGCAACTATGATGAAGGCTTGGGGCACAGACCACACGAGGATCTGTGGGCAAGCAAAACTAAAAAGGAAGGGACTTTGGAGAGACCAGCCCAGCTTCCAAATGCAGGGGAGACCCCTGAGAGCCCAGGGCTGGAAGATGCTCGCATTGCGAAGGTGGGTGTGCTGACAGCAAGTATGGGAGCCAAGGCCTCGTCGCAGCCAGAGAAAGAAGACAAGCCCACTGAAACCAAGAAGCTGAGGACCGCCTGACCGCCACCCCCCACTCCCCAGACCCCAGAACCTGGTAGTTCAGGAAGGACCTTGGAGGAAGGGATCAAAGTCTCGAAGCCCAAATGGCCTCCTGAGGATGAAATCAGCAAGCCTGATCTGCCGAGGACTTCGATCTGGATCTGAAGAAGCTAAGACGATCTTCTTCACTGAAAGAAAGAAGTCACCTGCTCACTGTAGCAGCTCCATTTCAACAACTTCAGTCAAGGGTCCCCAGATCCCGTCCCCACCTGAAGGAAAGGCTGCAGCATGTCAGAGCCAAGTGAGGAGTCTATAGGAGGAAGGACAGCAGAAAGGAAACAAACGGGAAATGTCAATACCTCCGAAAAGAATGGGAGCGTGGGAGAAACAACCTGGCAAACCCAGGAATCCGGAAGAGGGGAGACAGAGAGGAGAAGGAAGGGAGATGGTGGTTTTGAGATGGGGAGTGAGAATCTTACAGAAAATGGTGCAAACTTGGATGGAGAGGATAGAGACCTCAAGCAGCAGTCTCCGCTAGAACTTAAGTCTACAAACTGGTCCAGCTTTGCAGACAATACCTCCCCTAGAGAAGTCACTACCCAGAATCAGAAATCCCGTGATATAGGAATCTCGGGGGGGTGAGGAGAAGTAGTCAAAGAGCTGTCTGTAGAGGATCAGATAAAGAGAACTCGGTTCTATGATGAGGACAAGCATGGGGAATGACAGATTGCAAATGGATGTAGCATTCAGTTTGTTTCTGTGTTAGGGAGCTCCTGCCTGTTCTCACAGTGACACTCACACACAGATAAGGGCACAACCTGTAATGTACATGGGAGTAATTTTGGAAGAGTTCTTCCATCAAAAAAAATGACATACCGCAGCTTAAGGGAACCAATTCTAAGTGTTAGAGATAATATGACTTCAGTCCTCTATTTTAGCAATGCTGATATGCATAAGGGGCTTTCAGGTCTTCTCCTGAGGGGGAAACATGCCAGCTGATACAGTCCATACCCCACTGTATTCCCAAAAGACAATACAAAAGTACACGATTAGTAGCACACCGTTACATTGAAAATTCAATTATGGAATTAGGGAACATAGAGAAGGGGTTTAGGGACCTAAACATTATGACTGAATACATTGTACTTTATTTTTTAAAGATTTTATTTATCTGACAGAGAGAGACACACAGCAAGAGAAGGAACACAAGCAGGGGGAGTGGGAGAGGGAGAAGCAGACTCCCCGCTGAGCAGGGAGCCCAATGCGGGGCTCGATCCCCGGGATCATGACCTGAGCCGAAGGCAGATGCTTAACCGACTGAGCCACCCAGACGCCCCTCATGTACAACTGTTTGTGCAGACATGTTTTTATTTCTCTTGGGTATATAGCTAGGAGTGGAATTGCTGGGTCCTATGGTAACTCACTGTTTAACTGTTGAGGAACTTCCAAATTATTTTCCACAGCAGCTGCACCATTTTATATCCCACCCCCCAGCAATGTGTGAGGGTTCCAGTTTATTCACTTCTGTGCCAGCGCTTATAATTATTTTTTTTTAAGATTTTATTTATTTATTTGTCAGAGAGAGAGGGAGAGAGAGCTAACAAGCACAGGCAGACAGAGTGGCAGGCAGAGGCAGAGGGAGAAGCAGGCTCCCTGCCGAGCAAGGAGCCCGATGCGGGACTCGATCCCAGGACGCTGGGATCATGACCTGAGCCGAAGGCAGCCGCTTAACCAACTGAGCCACCCAGGCGTCCCTATAATTATTTTTTTTTAAGATTTTATTCATTTATTTGTCAGATAGAGAGAGAGCACAGGAGCGAGCACAGGCAGATAGAGAGGCAGGCAGAGGCAGAGGGAGAAGCAGGCTCCCTGCTGAGCAAGGAGCCCAATGTGGGACTCGATCCCAGGACGCTGGGATCATGACCTGAGCCGAAGGCAGCCACTTAACCAACTGAGCCACTCAGGTGTCCCCCAGCGCTTATAATTATTATGTTTTAATTCATTTTAAAAATTATAGACATCTGAGAGGGTGGAAAGCAGTACCCCATTGTGGTTTTATTTGTATTTCCTGATGGCTGATGATGTTGAACCATGTTTCATGTGCATATTGGCTATTTATACTTCTTATCTGGACCAAAGTCTGTTTACATCTTTTGCCATTTTTAATTTATTTTTATTTTTATTATTTTTTTTAAGATTTTGTTTATTTATTTGACAGAGAGAGAGGTCAACAAGTATGCAGAGAGAGAGAGGAGGAAGCAGGCTCCCTTCTGAGCAGAGAGCCCGATGTGGGACTCGATCCCAGGACCCTGGGATCATGACCTGAGTCGCAGGCAGAGGCTTTAACCCACTGAGCCACCCAGGCGCCCTCTTTTGCCATTTTTGAAAAGATTTTATTTTTATTTTTTTAAAAATTTTTAAAGATTTTATTTATTTATTAGTTAGACAGAGAGAGAGTAAGCACAGGCAGACAGAGAGGCAGGCAGAGGCAGAGGGAGAAGCAGGCTCCCCGCCGAGCAAGGAGCCTGATGTGGGACTCAATCCCAGGACGCTGGGATCATGACCTGAGCCGAAGGCAGCCGCTTAACCAACTGAGCCACCCAGGCATCCCTAAAAGATTTTATTTTTAAGGGGCACCTGGGTGGCTCAGTCAGTTAACCGTCTGCCTTCGGCTCAGGTCATGATCTCAGGGTCCTGAGATGGAGCCCCATGTCAAGCTCCCTGCTCAGCGGGGAGTCTGCTTCTCCCTCTTCCTCTCCCACTGCTCATGCTTTGTCTCTCTTTCTCTCTCTCTCAAATAAATAAAATAAACTCTTTTTTTTTTAAAAGATTTTATTTATCTATTTGATAGACAGAGATCACAAGTAGGCAGAGAGGCAGGCAGAGAGAGAGGAGGAAGCAGGCTGTCCACAGAGCAGAGAGCCCGATGCGGGGCTCGATCCCACGACCCTGGGATCATGACCTGAGCCGAAGGCAGCAGCTTTAACCCACTGAGCCACCCAGGGGCCCCTAAAATAAACTCTTTAAAAATTTTTTCATTTTTAAGTAATCTCTACACCCAATGTGAAACTTGAACTCACAACTTGATCACATGTGATCAAGAGTCACATGTTCCACCAACTGAGCCAGCCAGGGGCTCCAATCTTTTGCCCATTTTTAAATTGGGTTGTTTCCCTTTCCTTGTTGAGTTGTAAGAGTTCTTTACAGGTTCTAGGTACTGGGCCCTTATCAGATATAGGATTTATAAATATTTTCTCCCATTCTATGAGCTGTCTTTTCACTTACTTGGTAGTGTCCTATGATGCACAAAAGTTTTAATATTTTAGGGCACCGAGGTGGCTCAGTTGGTTGAGTGTCTGATTCTTGATTTTGACTCAGGTCCTGATCTCAGGGTCCTAGGATTGAGCCACACATCAGGCTCTGCGCTCAGCGGGGAGCCTGCTTGAGGCTTCTCTCTCTTTCCCCCTCTGGCTACCCCCCCACCCACACATATGCTCTAAAATAAACAAATCTTTTTTTAAAAGTTTTAAAATTTGGATGAATTCCATTTCATTAACTTTTTCTTTTGTTCTTGTGCTTTCAGCATCGTATCTAAGAAACTGTTCCCTAATCCAAGGTAATGAAGTTCTACACCTGTACTTTCTTCTAAGAATATTATAGCTTTAACTCTTACGTTTATATCCTTAATGCATTTTGAGTTAATTTCTGTACATGGCATCATGCAGGGTTCCAAATTCATGCTTCTGCATATGATTATATAAAAAATTATTCTAGGGGTGCTTGGGTGGCTCAGTCAGTTAGGTATCTGAGTTTTGATCTCAGTTCAGGTCTTGATCTCAGGGTCATGAGTTCAAGCCCTGTATTGGGTTCCATCCTGGATGTGGAGCCTACTTAAAAAAAAATTACTCTAACACTTGTTAAAGATGATAAAAACTCTTCAACAGACAATTGCAGTGGGATTTTGTAATAGGAAGAGAGATTAGGTTCAACTACAAATATAATAAGGAAAAGTGGGGATTGATAGCCAAGGAGCAGGGTTGGGGGGGATGTCAGTGGGTGGAAAATAACTAAAGGAAACATCAGGGTAAGGGGTGACTCAGCCTAAAGTGACTTGACAGGATTCTTGCTGCAGTCAGGTCAGCATGATCAGACACAACCTGGGGGGGGTTGGTGGTAGGGAAGGGGAATTTGAATATATATTGAATGTGGGGGTTCTTTTTAAGCTGATTGAAATGATTCTTGCTAACCTGGGTGATACAGGCCCAAGGATGAACACAGAAAGTCAAAGCCTAGAGGGATTAGAGGAGACTGACCAGAGTTTGGTCAAGGCGGGAGTCTTTGCCAATATTCAGTTGTCTCAACACCATCTGTTGGAAGATTCTTCTTTCCTTATTGAATGAGCTTGGAACCTTGCCAAAAAGCAGTTGATCATAGATGTTTGGTATGGATTTATTTCTGGACTCTCAATTCTGTTTCATTGATCTATGCATCCATCCTTATGCAGATAACACACTGTTCACGTGCCATTTTACATTAGCTTTGTAGTAGGTTTTGAAATCTGAAATGGGAGTCCTCCAACTTTTCTTTTTTAAGTCTGTTTGGCCATTTGGGGTCTCCTACATTTCTTTTTTTAAAAAATTTATTTATTTATTTATTTGACAGAGAGACAGAGAGATCACAAGTAGGCAGAGAGAGAGGGGAAGCAGGCTCTCTGCCAAACAGAGAACCCAATGTGGGTCTCGATCCCAGGACCCTGAGATCATGACCTGAGCCAAAGGTGGAGGCTTAACCCACTGAGTCACCCAGGCACCCTCCTGCATTTCTTTATGAACTTTAGGAACACTGTTCATTTTGCAAAATAATCAGTTGGAATTTTGATAGGAATTACACTGAATCTGTAGATTCACTTAGGGATTATTACCAAAAATTATTACAAATATTTTAATTATTTCATTAAAAAAATATTTTATTTGACAGAGAGAGAGATTACAAGTAGGCAGAGAGAGAAGGGGAAGCAGGCTCCCCCCTGAGCAGAGAGCCCGATACGGGGCTCAATCCCAGGAACCCGAGACAATGACCCGAGCCGAAGGCAGTGGCCCAATCCACTGAGCCACTCAGGCGCCCCTTAATTATTTCATTTAAAAATTTTTTCATTTTGTCTATAAAGGAAACTCTTTGGTCCTATCATTTCTCCTCAAGTAAAGTTTCATAAAGGATCAGTATAATGATCCAACTATATTATAGAGCAGAAATAAAGGAAATATGCATTTCACTATGTACATGTCTAGACATGACCATATAGGAAGGCTGAATGAAATAATCAGATACTGGAAACATAATGTAGAATCACAGTGAATATGACAGCTAGAAATGCTGAGTAATATGGGAGTTGTATGGTAAGTTCAATATCCTGCATATCATTGACACAGGCAATATGTTTTTCAGAAATGGTGAAATCTTCGGGTACCTGGCTGTCTGTCTTTGGGTATCTGCCTTCGGCTCAGGTCATGATCTCAGGGTCCTAGGATCAAGCCCTGGATCAGGATCTCTTCTCAGCAGGGAGCCTGCTTCCCCCCATCTCTCTTTGCCTGACTCTCTGCTTATTGTGATTCTCTTTCAAATAAATAAATAAAATATTTTTTGAAAAAGTAGCTTGTGTTTCAAATCTTGGTTACTATGTTCATTTTTCCAGGCCCTTTATCAATATGTCACAACAAAGTACCCATTTTCTCAACATCTAAATTACATTTAGAAAAGCAGGTCAAACTTCAAGTGAAACTGACATATTGTGTTGGTCAAGGAATTTTGGCTAGAGTGATTTGATTCATTCTCTCAGAGGTCTCCAGCAGATCATTATCTCCAAAGACAGAATTTTCCATTGGAGTAGCAGAATCTCGAGAAATATTCAACAGAGCATTAATTTTTGAATGGCTAAGCCATGAAAAATCTGTCACATAGATCTTAGATAATTTTTAAATACTGACATTACCCAAGCTTCAAACTTTCTGTAATGATTTTTCCTCCTTCTTTTATTCATCTCAGTGTTACTATTATTATTGTTTGTATTTTTATGTTACTTGGAAGGCTTTGGGGAACAAAATAGATGTTATATTATTTGAAAGCTGTTTTTAAAAATATAGTTATGCAAAAAATTAAAAAATAATAAAAATATAGCTTATGCAGGCAAAATAAAAAGAAAAGGTAGAAAGAACTAAAATAGAACAGAAGGTAGAAAATGAAAAATGAAAGTCGCCCCTTCCTTATTCCCAGGTTCACGTACACAGACAACCACTCTGCATAGTTTCTGGTTTTCATTCTTTAGTTCATTATCCTTAAAACATGAAATAAAATCCTTTCCTGTTTGTATTCTGACTTTAGGTTGTATTTTCTCCTTCTTGGTGTATAAGTGATTACACTGACTCTTTCCATTTACTCTCAAAGTTCCAGTTTGATCTTCTACTTCTACTGGCTATCTTTCTCTGTTTAGATATTACATGAAGTCATCTACTTCTTAAATTATAAATGTCACACTGTATCTATGAAAATGAGTAAATTAGTGTATTTATTCTTTTAAAATCCTCCCAATTTTTTCTAGTTATATTATCCTACTTGTCAAGATAAATATTTATACACTGTCTAGCCACTAAAATATAAAGCTGAATTTCCTCTTGGCTACAGCAAGCCATGTGTTTTTGCCTCGGAGGCTTTGTATTTGCTCTTCATGGCTCACTCCCTCACTTGATTCAGATCTCCGCCACCTTCCCTAGGTGTCTCTCACTTGGAAGAGAGTAAGTCCATGTGGGGAACTTTGTTGTGTTCGCTGAAATGTCAGTGCCAGGAACTGTTCCTAGCCAACAGGTGCTCAATAAACATACACTTATTTATTTATTTATGATTTTATTATTTATTTCAGAGAGAGAGAATGAGCAGGGGGGCGAGGCAGAGGGGGAAAGAGAGGGAGAGAGAGAGAAGACGACTCCCTGCTGAGCCGGGAGCCCGATGCAGGGCTGGATCCCAGGACCCAGGGATTATGACCCGAGCCAAAGGCAGTCACTTAACCCAAGGAGCCCCCTAGGTGCCCCTCAATAAACATTTGTTGAATAAAGAAATCCTAAAAGACCAAAGAAGGTGTCATAAAAGCTGTGAATGTGTAAATATAATTACAGAACCAACCTGTATATTGGAACTAATAAAAAAAGGAAAATGTAAAAAAAAAAAGGAAAATGTAACCCTATGCTGTTAACATTCTGGCACTCAAAGAAGAATCTTCCACATATTTCCTCTTTTATTTCTTACATGAACTGTGTTGCACTTTAGTTTCTAACTTTAGTTTCTAGCTACTCCCACATCATGTTTCATTGTTGGATTTATTTTTAAAAAGATTATTTATTTATTTGACAGACAGAGATCACAAGTGGACAAAGAGGCAGGCAGAGAGAGAAGAGGAGGATGCAGGGTCCTTGCCAAGCAGAGAGCCCAATGCGAGGCTCGATCCCAGGACCCTTAGATCATGACCCGAGCCGAAGGCAGAGGCTTTAACCCACTGAGCTACCCAGGTGCCCCAGGATGATAATGATGATGATGATTATTTTTTTTTTTAAGATTTTATTTATTTATTTGACACAGAGAGAGATCACAAGTAGGCAGAGAGGCAGGCAGAGAGAGGGGGTGGGGAAGCAGGCTCCCCGCTGAGCAGAGAACCCGATGCGGGACTCGATCCCAGGACCCTGAGATCATGATCTGAGCCGAAGGCAGAGGCTTAAACCCTCTGAGCCACCCAGGCGTCCTGATGATGATGATTTTTTGGGCAATCTCTACACCCAACCTGGGGCTTGAACTCACAACCCTGAGATCAAGAGTCACATGCCCTACTGATTGAGCCAGCCAGACGCTCCTTCTGGATTTTTAAAATTTTGTTGGAGAATCTCTTTTCAAAATTTCCCATGCAGGGACTCTCTTTACATGTGAAGGCATCTTCATTTGGCCTTCACATTTGATTGATGCCGTAGCTAAGTATAGAATTTCAGGTTCTAACACTTGTCTCCTCCATCTCTGAAGCCATTGCTCCCATACCCTACAGCATTTGGTGATGAGAAATCTGAAGTCGGTCTGATTTGGATACTCTGCAAGTGTCATGGCTTTTCACCCCCGTCTTTGGAAGATTTTTGGTTCTGAAATCTCATCAGAATGTGTGGGCCTTTCCATTAGTCCTGCTTGACAGTGAGTGGCATTTTTCTTCAGTGAGAGGAGATTTTCAATGATTTATTTCTCCACACGAGTGTCTTTGTTCTCCTTCTTTACAGCGACGTCGCCTCCATCTGTGGTCTGATTTCTGTTCTGAGAGGCTTCCTCTACTCTGTCCTCCCGATTACGGGTCCTTGCGCCAGCCTACTTTATCACCCATGACGGTTTTCAGGCAATCACTCCCTTTCCTTGCAGACTGTTGGACGGATGCACCCACGTCTGAGGATACTAGTTAGGACCATTTGAAATCTCTTCTTTCTAGAGTTAGTTATGTCTCCTGCGGGGTCTGTGATTCAGTTGGTTCATCTTGGTCCTTCCCTTCCATGCTGCTGCCATGTTTCTTCCTGTCTCGCTTGCTCAGACGTTCACTCAGATGTCAGCGCAAACGCCTCCATGGGTTAGCCTCGGCTGTGGTGGGCAGGTTTCAGGAGCCATGTTCTCTGGCTCCTGTTGGTCTCTCCCTGCAGAGAGAGTGAGCTGCTTCTGGGGAAGTGGCAGAGCCTGCCTTCCAGCGTGCCTCACTGACAAGATGTGTGGGTGAAGAGCCAGGCAGACTGGGGAACCCCACAATTGCCAAATTGAAAAGGGTTGTACTTTAGATGGAACAGGTCAATTGTGTTTTCCTCCTACGTGCTGCCTTTCCCTCCTCCCCATGCGCACATTCGTGGTGGAGTTCTAAAGTCCACCCAGACACTGTTCTCCTTTGCCCTCCTTAGGCCACCTGCCCACTTTCTTTAGAAGCTGTTCCCAGGCTTCAAGGGCAACAGCACTTGGAACAGAGCCCAGTCCTTTAAAAAGTGCCCAACAAATATTTGTTGAACAAATAAATGGTGGAAAAGAGAGGGGAGGTAATCAACTGTTCTTGTAATTCCAAGCATGCTTCTTTCATGACTTACTCTAAAGATGGCTTCCCAGCCCAGCCCTGCTCTTTCTTTTCTTGACTTCAAGCTTGCCAATTGCCAGGATTTCCTCATTACATACAGCGTTTTGGGCTAAGTCCAATTTCCTCTTCTTTTTCTCTTCTGATGTCTTCCAACCTGCTCATTCTCCTATAATTTCATAGTTAGATGAAAGTCAGATGTGTGTTTTCAGTCTGCCATGTTAAACCAGAAACATATCTGAAAGTATAGGTACTAAAAAAATTGTATTTTAGAACATCCGTTGAACTCTCACACGATGGAAAGTGGAAAAAAATGAGCAAGGTTTTTTTTTTTTAATTTATTATATGTTGGTATTTTATTTGGAACTTAGGAAAAAAATAATATAAGTTAATTGAGTACCTGCAGAAAAATTAGTGGGCTATGAGTTAGAGTTTTTGCCTATGTTTTTAATAGAATCCCAGAGCCACGTACTTAATATATATATATATTTACGAGTTTCACTATTTAAGTAATCTCTCTCTACACCCACATGGGGCTCAAACTCACAACCCCAAGATCAAGATTTGCACACTCCTCTGACTGGGCTGCCCAGATGCCCCTTAATATATTTTTATTGGATAAAATGACTGATTATGAATAATAGATGAAATTTTGGGAAAAATACAGTTCTGTCAGTTAAATATAAACCTCATTTAAAGTTTTTTTTTAAAGATTTTATTTATTGTTTTTGATAAAGAGAGAGCGAGAGAGGGAACACAAGTGGGAGTGGGAGAGGGAGAAGCAGGCTTCCCACTCAGCAGGGAGCCCAACTTGGAACTCGATTCTAGGACCCTGGAATCACGACCTGAGCCGAAGGCAGATGCTTAACGACTGAGCCACCCAGGCGCCCATAAACCTCATTTGAAATAAATTTAGCTTTTAAAGAAAAAAGCATAGAGTATTACATGGAAAAAAGTTGCAGCATAGTACATATACCCTGATTAAAAATATGTGTGTATATACATATGTATGTGTGTATGTCCATTTTTGTGTAGAGGCACATACAGATATGGATATATATATATACACATATAAACATAGAGAAGAAATTAGAAATAACAGCAAACTGTTAATAACAGTCATGTTGGGAGGTTTACGATTAATACAATGGTGATTGAGAAGCACTAGAATGACATTTATTCCAAGTAGGGGGACTATTTATTTTTAAATTAATAAATTAGAGAGAGAGAGCGGGAGCGGGGGGAGAAGCAGAGGGAAAGAGGATTTTTTTTTTTTTTAGTTTTTTATTTACGAGAGAGAGAGAGAGAGAGAGGAGAGAGATAAGCAGACTCTATGTTGAGCACAGAGCCTAACTTGGAGCTCAATCCCATGACCTGAGCTGAAATCAAAATCTGGAGGCTCAAAGGACTGAGCCACTTTGGAGCCCTGAGAGAATCTTAAGCAGGTTCCATGCCCAGCACAGAGCGAATGCAGGGCTTGATCTCCTCCTTGAGATCATGACCCAAGACAACATCAAGAGTCAGATGCTCAACTGATTGAGCAACTCGGGTGCTCCAAGAGAGGTTATATATAATTATGTACATGTCTAATGTGAAAAAATACATACTGGGGGACTTCCAGTTTCAGTTCTGATACATAAAGAGTTTGGAAGTTGTCACCCAAGTCCTTATAAGGAAAAACCTGAACAAACTGAAAATCAGTGACTTGAATGAGTTTTCTTGGAGCCTTCAGAGAATTCAGGCTGCAGGGCAAGCTGTCACCTCAGAATCTGGAGACAGAAAAACACACAGAGTCACAGATGAGATCAACTTACCTGGGGCAGAAGCTCCCGGAGCCATAAACTGGTAGATGACTAAAACAGTAACTGAAGAATTGCCAGGGTCTGGGTATGGGCTAGCTTAGGGCGGGAAACTCCTACTGGCTGTGGCCTTAGAGAGACCTCCACATTCTAGTAGATTTCTAGAAACCCCACTAGGTTCTCATTATGAAGAGCCAAGAAGAAACACTTTTGTTTCTGTCAGGGGGAGGGGAAAAGTAACCATTTTGATATATGCACGAGTGTTCTCCATGACAAAGCCCTCTTCAGCAGCGTAAGTAGACCTTAACAGAGCTTTATCTGACTCTGGGGGAAGGAAATTATCTAATTCAGCCCCCTCCAGCCTTCCTGTCACACCTAAGGGGAAAAATGCTGGGAGGCACTTGTGAAAGTGAGGGACACAGACCCCTTAAAAGACTGAGGTTTAGTATAGGATTTAGTATAAGATTATACCCCTCACCGTGCCAACAGGGCTACAAAATAACAGTGGACTATAGCTGAAAGAGCAGCAAAGGTACAGATTCTATTTAAGAAGGAGTTTCCAGGGAAGATAAAACAAGGACGTGAGAGGCCATGAAAGCCTCCCACACCTACAGCTACAACAAACATGAGAAACAGTCCAAGTGCTAGCCAGATTAACACTAAACCACACACTGGACACCTACTTATCTCCTATTACCCAGTACATGATGTCAGGCTTCCAACAAAAATTTATAAGGCATACTAAGTTTCAAGGCAAGAAAAAGCCCTCTTTAGCAGGGTAAGTAGACCTTAACAGCTATTATCAGAGTGGATCAAAAAGCAAGACCCAATTGTATATTGTCTAAAAGAAGTCCACTATAAAGATTTAAGTTAAAAGTAAAGTGATACTCTACAAACACTAATAAAAAGTAACCTGGAGTAGCTATATTAATGTCAGATTTCAGAAGAAGGAAAATGATAAAGATAAAGATGAGCACTATGTAAAGATAAAGAAGTTAATTCTTCAAGAAGACTTAACAGTCTTAAACACCTATGCACTTGACAACAGTGCGTCAAAATATGTGAGGCAAAAACTGACAGAAATTCAAGGAGAAACAGATAAACCCACTATTGCTTCAAGAGACTCAAACACCACTCTTTCGGTAATGAATAGATCCAGAAGGCAGAAAATCAGTAAGGATCTAGTTGACCTGAACAGCACCATCAATCAACTTGGTCTGCTCAATATCTATAGAATATTTCATCTAACAACAGCAGAATAGACATTCTTCTCAAGCTCACGTGAATAACCATGTTCTGGGCCATAAACCATATATGAAGGAATTTTTTTTTTTTAGTATTTTATTTATTTATTTGAGAGAGAGAGTGAGAGAGAGCATGAGTAAGGAGAAGGTCAGAGGGAGAAGCAGACTTCCCATGGAGCTGGGAGCCCGATGCGGGACTCGATCCCGGGACTCCAGGATCATGACCTGAGCTGAAGGCAGTCGTTTAACCAACTGAGCCACCCAGGTGCCCCCTATGAAGGAATTTTTAAAAAGACATATATACAAAGCAACATTCTCAGATCACATGAAATTATTTATTTTTAAAAGATTTTATTTTTTTGAAAAAAAAAAAAAGATTTTATTTTTTTGAGAAAGAGAACACAAGAGAGTGAGTGACTGGGCAAGCATGAGCAGGGGTGAGGGAGAGGGAGAAGCAGACTCCCTGCTGAGCAAGAAGCCTGATGCAGGGGCTCAGCCCCAGGAACCCGGGATCATGACCTGAGCCAAAGGCAGACGCTTTAACGGACTGAGCCACCCAGGTGCCCCAGATGAATTTAAATGAGAAACCAATTACAGAAAGCTTGAAAACCCAAGTATCTGGAGATTAACAAGACTCTTTAAATAACATATTAGTCGAAACATAGGCTGCAAGAAAAACTTAAAACATATTTTGAACTAAATGAAAATGAAAATACAACTTATCAAAATTTGGGAATGCAGTAAAATCAGTACTTAGCAGGACATTTACAACATTCTAGAAAAGAAGACCTAAAGTCAATGATCTAACCTTCCCTCTTAGGCAAGTAGAGAAAGAACAGCAATTTATGCCTAAAACAAGCAAAGAAAAAAACAACAACAGAGCAGCAATCAGTGAAATTGAAAACGAGAAAACAATCAAGAAAAAACAATGAAATCAAAAGCTGGTTCTTTGAAAAGATAAAATACATTGGAAATTCTTAAACATTAACTTTGGTGATTTTGACTACAAATACAAAACAGAAACTCATTTAGAAAGTAATATGAGGGGCGCCTGGGTGGCTCAGTGGGTTAAGCATGTCTTCAACTCAGGTCACGATCTCAGGGCCCTGGGATAGAGCATAGCATTGGACTCCCTGCTCGTGCAGAATCTACTTCTCCCTCTCCCTCTGCTCTTCCTTCCCTCCTGCTCACTCACGCTCTTTCTAAATAAATACATAAAATTCTTTAAAAAATGTAACATGAGGGGTGCCTGGGTGGCTCAGTGGGTTAAGCCTCTGCTTTCAGCTCAGGTCATGATCCTGGAGTCCCGGGATAAATAAAATCTTTAAAAAAAAAGTAACATGAGCTATAAGAGAAAATCATCTGGATTTTTTCTTTAACATTTAGTCTTGCCATTATTATTTTATTGGACAGTAAAGGGATAGTCTCTGGGTTTATTATTTTTTCACTTTTTTTTTTTTAAGATTTTATTTATTTCACAGAGATCACAAGCAGGCAGACAGGCAGGCAGAGAGAGAGAGGGGAGGAAGCAGGCTCCCCGCTGAGCAGAAAGCCCAATGTGGGGCTCGATCCCAGGACCCTGGGATCATGACCTGAGCCGAAGGAAGAGGCTTTAACCCACTGAGCCATCCAGGTGCCCCTTTTCACCTTTTTTTTTTTTTTTTAAGATTTTATTTATTTATTTGACAGAGAGAGATCACAAGTAGGCAGAGAGGCAGGCAGAGAGAGAGAGGAGGAAGCAGGCTCTCCGCCGAGCAGAGAGCCCGATGTGGGACTCGATCCCAGGACCCTGAGATCATGACCTGAGCCGAAGGCAGCGGCTTAACCCACTGAGCCACCCAGACGCCCCCCTTTTCACCTTTTTAAAGTAAGCTCTGCACCCAGTGTGGGGCTTTAACTCATGACCCTGACATGCTCCACTGACAGAGCCAGCCAGGTACCCTCTCTGGTGGGTCAGTGTAGTCATGTCTTTTTATTTAATTTTTTAACTTGAGTATAGTTGACAATGTGACGTTAGTTTCAGGTCCACAAGAGTGATTTCAATTTCTCTGTATGCTATGCTCTGCTCACAGGTGTTAGCTACCTCGGTCACCATACAAGACTATTACAACATCAGTTATGTCTTTGTAATTATCTGTCTTCGCTGAACCTAAAATTAGGACATTACACATCTAAGAACAAATATACCCTTAATGTCTTAAGTGTTACAAAGTTCTTCAAAGTTCTGTGAAAAACAACTATCTCCGTTATCTCGACTATTCACTTAACAAATCTTCCATTTTCCGATTTACTTTCCACAGTTATGTATTTATTTTGCTGGGTGTCCCTTTCCCACCATACTCGCGGACTGTTTCTCCTTTGCCATCAGTCAGTAGATGCATAGGAAGGAAATAGTGGACAAAATGACCTCAGGAGCTCCCTCAAGGCAAGGTCTACTTAAAGATGGAACTAGATGGTATTATGCTGAGCAAAATAAGTCAATGAGAGAAAGACAATTATCATATGATCTCTCTGATATGAGGCATAGATGCAGGGCGGGAGGTCATGGAGGTAGGGAAGGAAAAAAAAGAAACAAGATGGGATTTGGAGGGAGACAAACTCTTAATCTAAGGAAACAAACTGAGGGTTGCTGGGGTGGGGTGGGGGAGGGATAGAGTAGCTGAGTGATGGACATTGGGGAGGGTGTGTGCTATGGTGACTGCTGTGACATGTGAAAGCCTGATGATTCACAGACCTGCACCCCTGGCACAAATAATACATTATATGTTAATTAAAAAAAAGATGGCAACACAGTCCGTTCCATATACCAAGAATGCAATAAACATTTGTGGAATGAATGCCACATGTTTTTCCTACAAAAAAAGCCAGAGATACCAATAAGCTGTGCTGTATTTAAAGTAAACTTCAGGGGTGCCTGGGTGGCTCAGTGGGTTAATGCTCTGCCTTTGGCTCAGGTCATACTCAGCAAGGAGCCTATTTCCCCTCTCTCTCTGCCTACTTGTGATCTCTCTCTCTGTCAAATAAATAAAATCTTAAAAAAAAAAAAAACCTTTAGGGATCTACTTCTCCCCCTGACCCTGCCCCCCCACCCCCCTCATGCTTTCCCTCTGGGTGGGGGTGGAATCTAAAAATAAGTAAACTCTATCTGTGGGAGATGGGCAGAATAAGGGAAGAGGATCAGAAGTACAAACTTCCAGGTATTAAATAAGTAAGACCTGGGGGTAAGACATACAGCATAGGAAACATAGTTAATAATATGTAACTACTTTGTATTGTGACGGATGGTAGCTAGGTGTATCAAGGTGATCACTTTGTCATGTATATAAATGTTGAATCACTATATTTTACACTTGAAACTAATACTGTATGTCAACTGCAATGCACTTCAATGAAAAAAAAAATAGACTGTATCTAATTTTAAAAGATTTTCACTGGGGACGCCTGGGTGGCTCAGTTGGTTAAGCGGCTGCCTTCGGCTCAGGTCATGATTCCAGCGTCCTGGGATCCAGCCCCACATCAGGCTCCTTGCTCAGCGGGGAGCCTGCTTCTCCTTCTGCCTCTGCCTGCCACTCTGTCTGCCTGTGCTTGCTTGCTCTCTCTCTGTCAAATAAATAAATAAAATCTTAAAAAAAAAAAAAAAGATTTTCACTGTTTAAAGATACTCACATTCTGACTTCCTCCTAATTAATGCACAGAGACCCTGCCCTAAGAGGCCAAGATGGCCCAGCAACAAAGCTGTTAATAAAAAGAAAAACAAGAAAGACAAAAATCTCAGCCCAGCCTCAGTCGTCTTCCCACCCCCACACAACCTGAATTTCTGGTTTATGTTAACCAGTCACATAATCCTCATTCTTATGCCCTGAAACCTCAATTTATATTCCATAGATTTGGAATTTATAATCTAGATAGAGGTTGCACTAAGGATTATCTTCTGCAATATTTAAAGAGGGAAAATTCCAGAGTGTGATTGGAACTGCTTAAGGAAAGCTTCAAGCATTCTGGAATATTTCAAAATCTATTAATGATATTTATGTGCTCCCATAGCAAAAATACTTACTCCAGTCCCCATAAAACTTAATAATCTATTAAGCATTTCAAAATTATATTTAATTAACTTTATTCCCATATTCCCAATTTTACATATTAAACTGTAACACTTAAGACAAATCTGCCATTATACTGATGACATGCAATAAAGGATCTTTCTAGAACTTTGCTATCCAATATTGTAGTCATGGTCACATGTGGCTATTGAGCACAGGAGATGTGGCTGGTCCTAGTTGAGATCTGTTTTAAGTATGAAATACACACTGGATGTTAACGACTCAGTACAAAAAGGAGAATGTATTTAGCTTTAATTATCTTTTTTTTAAGATTTTTATTTTTAAATATTTTATTTATTTGCCAGAGAGAGAGAGAGAGCAGGCAGAGAGGCAGGCAGAGGCAGCAAGAGAAGCAGGCTCCCTGCTGAGCAAAGAGCCCGACTCGGGACTTGATCCCAGGACCCCAGGATCATGACCCGAGCGGAAGGCAGTGGCTTAACCAACTGAGCCACCCAGGTTTCCCTAGATTTTTATTTTTAAGTAATCTCTATACCCAAAGGTGGGGCTAGAACCCATAACCCCGAGATCAAGAGTCACATGCTCCACTGACTGAGTCAGCGAGATGCCCATTTTTAGCTTTTAATATTAATTATATGTTGAAGTGATATTGGGATATATTGGTTTAAGTAAAATTACAAGGTTAATCTCACTTGTTTCTTTTTATTTTAAATTATTATTATTAATTTTTTAAAAAGATTTTTATTTATTTGACAGACAGAGATCACAGGCAGGGAAAGAGGCAGGCAGAGAGAGGGAGAAGCAGGCTCCCCACTGAGCAGAGAGCCCGATGCGGGGCTCGATCCCAGGACCCTGGGATCATGACCCGAGCCAAAGGCAGAGGCTTTAACCCACTGAGCTACCCAGGTGCCCCTTAAATTATTATTTTTTTAAGTAATCTTCATACCCAACGTAGGGCATGAACCCAAGACCCCGAGATCCAGAGTCACAGGCTCTACCAGCTAGGCCAGCCAGGGGCCCCTTTTTACTTTTTTAAGATTTTATTTATTTATTAGTTAGAGAGAGAGAGAGAGAGAGGGCAAGCACAGGCAGACAGAGAGGCAGGCAGAGGCAGAGGGAGAAGCAGGCTCCTCGCTGAGCAAGGAGCCCAATGTGGGGCTGGATCCCAGGACGCTGGGATCATGACCTGAGCCGAAGGCAGCCGCTTAACCAACTGAGCCACCCAGGCGTCCCCCCTTTTTACTTTTTTTTTTTTATTATTTGATAGACAGAGATCACAAGTAGTCAGAGAGGCAGGCAGAGAGAGAGGAGGAAGCAGGCTCCCCACTGAGCAGAGAGCCCGATGTGGGGCTCGATCCCAGGACCCTGGGATCATGACCTGAGCCGAAGGCAGAGGCTTAACCCACTGAGCCACCCAGGTGCCCCCCCCTTTTTACTTTTTTAATGGAAGTACAGATGTCACACAATGTTACATTAGTTTCCGCCATACAACATAGTATTTTGACCAGTCTATACCTTATGCTGTGCTCATTAGCGTAGCTCCCATCTGTTACCCTACAATGCTATTACAGTATCATTGACTACACTCCCTAAACTGTGCCTTTTATTCCCATGACTTATTCCTTCCATAAAACCAGAAGCCTCCCACAGCCCTTCTCCCATTGTCTATCCAGTACCCTTCCCCTGGCAACTATCAGTTTATTCTCTGAATTTATGGGTCTGTTTGTGCTTTTCATTTTTTTCTTTTTTAGATTCCACACAGAAGTGAAATCATACAGTATTTGTCTTTCTCCATCTGACTTATTTCACTTAGCATTATACCCTCTAAATACCCATGTTGTTGTAAATGGTAAGATCTCATCTTTTTTATAGCTGAGCAATAGTCCATTATATCTTTATCCCTTCAACTATCAATGGATCTTTTTACAATCTTAATATAGCTACCAGAAAATTTTGAATTACATATGAAAGGACATTATATTTCTCTTGGACAGCATTGTTCTAAAGCAACATTCAGAGCTCCTGACGCAATAGGAGGTATACATTAGAAGATAAGGGTCTTGAATAACGTTTCCCATTACAGTTCCCTTTGCTATCTCTTTTACATACTGGTCACTTTCCCGGAGTCTTCAGCATAGGTGGAAAAGCTGCCACACAAAGTAATCCCTGTACTCGTGCTAGACCTCCAAACCATATGGACTCTAGCCATCCTTGCTTTCCATAGTTGCTGCTTTCATTTGAAGCCAGTATGTGCCACCCAAGGAACATTTTTTTAAAAAAATATATTATTTGAGGGACGCCTGGGTGGCTCAGTTGGATTCGGCTCAGGTCATGATCCCAGCGTCCTGGGATTGAATCCCACATCGGGCTCCTTGCTAGGCGGGGAGCCTGCTTCTCCCTCTGCCTGTGTCTACTACTCTGTCTGCCTGAGCTTGTGCTTTCTCTCTCTCTCTCTAAAAAATAAATAAAATATATTATTTGAGTGAGAGCGCTAGAAGGATCAGAGGGAAAGGGCACAGACTTCACGCTGAGCAGGGAGCCCAATGTGGGGCTCAATCCCAGGCCCCTGAGATCATGACCTGAGCTGAAGGCAGATGCTTACCCAAATGAGCCATCCAGGTGCCCCAAGAAGGAACATCTTTATTTATAGCAGTTACAACTTTTGGGGGGATGATTTTCCCAAGACAGGGTTGACTAAATCTTTGGACGAGGTATCTAGATCAAAGCAATGGCAGAGAGAAGGAAAACAGGACCATAGGTGGTCCCAGGGAAGACCAGAAAATGGAAGCAAGTTTAAGGAATACTCTTAAGATGATCTATTTCAAGAGGGACTCCTAAATCATCAATATGAGCCTTGGATCTAATTGCAAGGTCATCCTACTTGCACATGTTGGACATGTTCAATGTGTCCTTAGTCATTAGGACCACGGGGTGTCACACCTGATCGACAGACTCCTGTGTAGCTCAGATGATTGGTGTGTGACATCTAGAGTGGTGTCCTTCAGGACAGCCACTGCCACCCATACACAGAAATGGAGCAGTGGAACTGTGGGTAGTGCCACTAAAAAGCTCCATTGTAAATTTTATTTAACTTAAAAAAATCTGGTGGGGGGAGCACCTGGGTGGCTGTCAGTTAAGCATCTGTCTTCAGCTCAGGTCATGATCCCAGGGTCCTGGGATGGAGGCCCTTGACGGGTTCCTTGCTCGGCGGGCATCTACTTCTCCCTCCCCCTTTGCCTGCCGCTCCCCAGGCTTGTGCTCTTGGTCTCACTGTCTCTCTGTCGAATAAACAGTAACACCTTAAGAAATTTTTTTTTAGTTAAATTAAATTAACCACCTGTGGCTGGTGGCTGCTGCACTGTCCACTGAAGGTCTGGAGCCTTGCTTCCCCAAGTGCCGTGTGCAGGCTAGCAGCACAGGACCCTCCGGGAGTTTGTTAGAAATGCAAAGTATTTCCGACTCCACTCGCAGTTCCCGAAGTACAGCCCACAGTGTATAAGACTGCCAGGGATTCCTACGCACATTCCAGTTTGGAAAGCCCTGACTTAGAGTAAGGGGTCTTATTTAAAATCCTGTAAAAGTTAGCGTATCTATGTATGCGTAGGAGTGTGTGGGTGTGTCTATATACTCGGCTTGCTCTCTTTCCTTCCCCTGAAGGCAACATCCATACTTTTTCCTCCAATTTTTCAGTTCATGATCCAAAACTGAGATGTTTTAGCCTACAGGAATATGGCCCTATAAATCAGGAAGACAGATTACCCTGATCAGACAGAACTGTGCAGTGATGCTTGGCTCTGCAGAGGGCAGAACCCAGCCCCTCACAGCTCGGAGCACGTCCTCTGTGCTGTCACTTCCTCAAGGGCGGCAGCAACACGGCACTGTTTCTGCTTCAGAATACCGCACACACATGTCAGTACAGACTAGAAGTAACACACACACACACAGATCTTTATTTTGTTAGTGCAAGACTGGCCACAAAAAGCATCCTGGCACAAATGGCAGCTTATGCTCGTTTGTACTGTGTGGCACAGCTGGTCACGTTTTAAGTACGTGTGCTACGGCGGGTGCTAATTTTTTGGCTGGACTCAAGTTGGAAGTATCTTTTATTGGTGTAATTAGAGGCTGTCTGGTTACTCTCTGCAACACGAAACCATGACCAGAAACAGAACACAAGGTATATGTACATGGAGGACAAGGCTCACAGAAATGTCTCCCCTTTGTTAACAGCAACAAAATGTCCTGATGTCGATGCTAAGGCAATGATTTATTCCAAGCCCGCAAGTCTCGGGGTCAGATGGGCGGTCCCCGAGTCTTGAGGTGGCGCTAAGACTCAGCCTTGAGTCCTCTATTTCCCAGTGGTGTTTACGAGGAAACATGTACAAGCTGGCCGGGCAGCGGGCAAACGAACTCATGCCACAGGGCTGTAAGTATTCCCCTGATGAAGACCACATTTCTAAGTTTAGCCCCCCCCCCCCCCACCCAGTAACGTAAATTTATAAACGCAGAGCTACTGGATGCACTTGCATTAGTCAGTTAGGTCCCCTGCGTGAGCTCTTTTTCACTCAACAGTCTGATGAAGGAAAGTAACTTGCTAGCGCTGGAAAGCACCAACGGTCCAATAAACATTTAACAAATTGGGCTTTTGTAGGCCAGAAGATTCTGTAGAAACTAGCCAGCTGAGAGGGTTCTTTCCCATGAGATCTCTAATCCTTTTTCACCTCTGCAGTGTGATGGATGCCACTAATACACAAGGGCTGAAAGCCAGTTCTCAGTCTTCCACTGCCAGACACGGGACACATGTCACCCACACCGCCATGGGAGGATGCTCCTGGTAGGGAAGCTCTTCTCCGTTCCTCTCTCCAGAAAGCACGCTGGGAAGCAAGTGAGCGGTGGTATGGAAAGAATAACCCTGAATCCAGTCCAACTGGTCCAACCGCTGTAGAGCCTGACGCGCAACTAGGGTATCCTTGTGACATCTCACACCCGCGCAGGACACCTCTTTGTGTTGACACCATCTCTGAGGACCCCTCATTCACTTCGTTCCTCACCCTCAGTCTGGGCCAAGGTTCTCATTCGCGCTTGGTTTTAGAGAATTTATTTGATTAACATATAACTAGTAGAAAGGAATTTTAAAAAATATTTATTATATTTTGTTCTAGAAACGGTAGAAAATAAAAATCGGTGCACTGACATCACACACACCCTTGGCAAGGCCCGTGTAGCTTCTCACGCCAGAGACAGGTTTTAGACAATGCCAGAAATGCAAACACCTACGCGGCAGGTGACAGAGGCCGATGCTGCTGATTGGAGGAGCCCTTGTGAAGGTTTAAAGTTTTCTTCTCTGCTGTCACTTATTTTGGGGCAAATAACCAGTCCAGTGGAAGGAGTTCTGAACATAAAAGGCACCTAGAGTAAGAATCAGACCTTGACTAGTAAAAATAGCTGCATGTGTTTACCTTGAGAAAAAAAGGCCCTATCAACCCAACCTTCCGCAAGGCTCTGAGAAAATAAACGCAAAAGCTACTGCACTGAACGCTCTCTCAGCACTTGCCTCAACCTGGTGCAGGAGTGAGAGGATGACACAGTCATGTGTGCGTCTACAGACCTGGCGATGTTTCATCATCATGTCAATAAGCACGAGTACTGTACTTGTAGTAATAGCTGGGGGGCTGCTACTTATTCATAATCAAGATTTGTTGCCTTTTCTCTTAAAATGCATCACTGCGTACTCCATTCATGGATACATTAAAAGTTCATGTTGTCCTTTAAGAATGTAGCAAAAACCTAAAACTGCAACTTTAAACCAAAGTCCTTTTTAAATTATTTTAAAGCCAGGAAAGCTGATATTTTACTATGATTTAAGCACCTGAAATATATTCTGATCAATTTATATCCTCTGAGCTAGAATCAGGATCCTCAGGATTTGTATATGTGTACAAATACTGCAAATTAAACTAATAAAAACCTGAAAAAATACAAATAATCTTTAACTACAAAGATCTAAAGTACACCTATGGGTCTGTACTAAGAGAAAAAGGAACAGGGAGCCGGCGAACACTCGTGTGCGTCTTCTAAACCTGGGGGAAAAGGACTCAGCGGAGCCAGGTGGTATTCAGCTGGGTCTGGTTCTTGATGCTGGTATCCATTTTTAGCACTTCGCGAATGGCCATGGTAGCGTAGGTAGAAGGAGGGAGAGAAAAATCCATCTTCAGAGCTCTGTATTTGCCTTCTGCCAGGCAAGAGAGAAGAAAACGGTCAGAAAAGGCAGGCAGCGGCAGACAGACCGGGGCGAGTCCTAGCATCTGTACAGAAAGAAAACCACCGCACTCCTTTCCTCAGGCGCTACTTCCCGTGGGCCCTCAGAGAATGAAACGTGGAAGTGAGATCTGGGAGTAAGGGATCCAGCTGAATCCCTATGGTGAATCTACCTGGAACCTTCATAAAAAGGGCAGATGACACAAAAGCAATAGGGTGGAAACAGACAAAGGAATGGTGGCAAAATTTTGATGATGACAAGGCAAATTTCATGTGTTAGACTCTGTTCCTGGACTTTCACTCACCTGTGTTAACTTGGGGGGTCATGGGAGGGGTGGTGGAGGAAATATTCAATCACCTAACACCACAACCTTCTGTAACGTTCCTTCATTCTCAGCAAAATCTACCGTTTTAATTATTAAGCTATAACCATGACAAAACACAAAATAGAAGTCACTGAGCTGGTAGAAGGTGGTAGTGATTGTAAGAGGTTTTTTTTCCCCTCTTTTCAAAGGCTTTATTCATTTATTTGGGAGAGAGAGACAGAGCACAAGTAGGGTTAGCAGCAGGCGGAGGGAGGAGCAGACTCCCAGCTGAGCAGGGAGACCAACTTGGGGCTGGATCCCCGGACCCTGGGATCATGACCCGAGCTGAAGGCAGACACTTAACTGACTGAGCCACTCCAGGTATCCCAAGAGTTTTTGTTTTGTTTTGTTTTGTTTTTTAAAGATTTTATTTATTTGACACAAAGAGAGAGAGAGAGAGATACAAGCAAGGGGAGGGGCAGGCAGAGGGAGAAGCAGACTCCCCGCTGAGGAGCCAGATGTGGGACTCGAACCCAAGACACTGAGATCATGACCTGAGCCAAAGGCACATCCTTAACCTACTGAGCCACCCAGGTGTCCCCAATAGTTTTTTCTTTATGTTTTGGATTGAGAAGACATTTCACAATTGATACAGAACTGACGGCTAAGTAAACTTACCAGAAGCAAACACCGGTGGTGGTTTCCCTTCCAGGTTGTCCACGTCTGTGTTGAAGAGTGGGATTTTAGGATCATCGTATGCAACGACTTCCCTTCAAAACACAAAAAGTAAGAGAAGAAGTGTGAACGTGAACTGCTATAAACGGTTATTAAACTGCTCATTGCCATTTGCTTAGAAAGAAAAACACAGGGCGCCTGGGTGGCTCAGTTGGTTAAGCAACTGCCTGCGGCTCAGGTCATGATCCCGGAGTCCCGGGATCGAGTCCCACACCGGGCTCCCAGCTCTAAGGGGAGTCTGCTTCGCCGTCTGACCTCCCCTCTCATGCATTCTCTTACTGTCTCTCTCTCAAATAAATAAATAAAATATTAAAAAAAAAAAAGAAAAACACATAGGTCTGTTGGAAATAATTCTGGGTGGGACTATTCAATAACAGAATAGGACCAGATCTTTCATATGAGTATTGCCTTTACATCGCTATACAGTAAGGTGACAAAGGATGCCATCCAGCCTCTGTAAAAAAAAAAAAA